>CM059204.1:14572673-14625173 GCA_030347435.1 Clarias fuscus | reverse complement strand
TCATGGTTGTCATATGATGTGATCAGCTTCCTACTCTTAACATACCTGTAAAGTTTCATGTGCCTAACTTAATGTACACAGAAGTTATTAGCCACTTCCTGTTTCATTTTATTCGCCATAATTTTAAAGCGTCGCCACGGCCAAACCGTTCGAGGTATCAAAAAGATCTCTGCAATTTTGCATCGGCAAATTGTTTAGATCATATTTAGCAGGTTTGGTGCGAATTGGAAAAATTTCCTAGGAGGAGTTTATCACATTCCATTGGGTGCGTTTTGCAAACAACTCAAAATAACTCACTTCCTGTTGATTAGACCTGATGACATGCAGCGCGAAACTTGTTCAGTTTGATGAGATCTAAATGTTCACCGAGTTTTATAAGTATACGTGCAAGTGTGTCTGAGCTATAAGGCAAGACTCCGTAGGGGGCGCTGTGCGGGGCGTGTGCGACGCCCCGGGCCGAGCCCCACTGAGGACCTGTTGGCCGCAGATTCCAATCTGTGTGCAAATTTTGGTGAGTTTTTGAGTATGTTAAGAGGCCCGAAAGTGCCCGGATGATTGAAAGAAAAATAATAAAAAAAAGAAAAAAAAAAAAAATAATTAAAGTTGCAAGCAACGATGACGGGCCCAAGCAACGGGCGCGGTCCCCACCCCGGGCGCACCGCACAACCTGCGTGTTATTCGAGTGTGTCAAAACCTCAAAAAAGTCATTGGCACCCGGTTGCACCGCAGAACTTGCACACAGAACGTCACACATCATACTGGGCTAATATCAGTTTGGGCCCTAAATATTTGTGTGTGTGTGTGTGTGTGACTAGTTAATGTGTCAGTCTGTCTCTGATGAGTAAATGTGTTTGTGTGTGTGTGGTGTGTGAATCTGTGTGTTAACATTAGTGATGTGTGTGTTAGTATGTCCAAGACATGTGACTTGTTAGTGGATGTGTGTGTTTCTGCGTGAGACAGAGATGTGAGTGTGTGAGTGTTATAATTTGTGATGTTATAATGTGTGTGTGTATGTAGGTGCTCATTTGTGTGATGTATGAGTGTATTTGTTTGTGTTTGTGCATGCATGTGTGTGCGTGTGTGTGAGATGTGTTTGTGTCTTTGTGTGTGTTTATTTAGTGTGTTAACATTAGTGATGTGTGCTTGTGTTTGTGCATGTTTGTGTGTATGGTGTGTTCAAATATTAGTGATTTGTGTGTGATTAATAATTGTTCGGTGTAAGTTTAAGACATTATCACTGCTGACCCGTTTGAGAGATCAAAATGTGTGATGTGATGTGATGTGTGTGTGAGAGTGAGGGAGAGATGTGTGTGACAGTGATGTGATGTGATGTGATGTGATTTGTGTGTGTGTGTGTGTGTGTGTGTGTGTGTGTGTGTGTGTGTGTGTGTGTGTGGGAGGTTTAGTGTGTGTGAGAGTGAGGGACAGAGGTGTGTGAGATGTAGATGTGTCAGTCTGTGTGTGACGAGTAAATGTGCTTGTGTTTGTGCGTGTTTGTGTATATTAGATTAGATTAGATTAGATTCAACTTTATTGTCATTGCACGCAGTCACAAGGCAACGAAATGCAGTTAGCATCTAACCAGAAGTGCAAGTTAGCAGTGCAATATAAACATATATACAGATCTATAGAAACTTGTATGATAGAATTAAGGTCTATGTATAAATTGTATTACAGAAAAAAAAAAATATTTATATATATATATATATATATATATATATATATATATATATATATATATATATATATATATATATGGAGTGTGTGTGTGTGTTTGTGTGTATGGTGTGTGAGTCTGTGTGTGAACATTAGTGATGTGTGTTATTAATAATTTTTCAGTGTAAGTTTAAGGATGTTCCTGAATGTGATGTCACTGTCCGTGTCACTGAATATAATGAGTGAGTGTGTGTGTGTGTGAGTGTGTGTGTGTCGTGAGAGATGTGTGCTATAGATGTGCAGGACCCTCTTGTTTTCCTAAGGATCATTCTTTTCTTTTCTTTTTTAATGTAGTGTGTTGACATTAGTGATGTGTGTGTTATTAATCATTTTTCGTTGTGTAAGTTTAAGACATTAGTACGGCTGAGACATTTGAGATATCAAAACTGATTTGCAATTAAAAACTCACCCACACACTATAGGTGCGCAGGAGCCTCTTGTTTAAGGATCTTTTTCCTTTTTCATGATATATTGATTTTTATTTAGTCAGGTACCATTAGTGACGTGTGCTTGTGATGTGTGTGTGTGCATGTAGGATAGTTAGTGTGTTCATATTGTGTATTTGTCGGGATGTGTACATGACCGATGTGTAGAATGTGTGGTCTGGTGTGTATATCGCCGCGCTTGTCCACCAGACTGAATGTTGCACAGTGGGCAATTTAAATGTTTGTATTGTTTATTTTTTATGATTTCTGCATATGTTTAAATAATAAACATGAAGCCATAGTAAATGAGAAGGGGAAAGACCTGACTGCAGAATACCTGCCTACTACTGCCATCTACTGGACATATTTTATTACTGCAGGAGTCAGTACAGAAAATTCAGACCAAGGCTGATAAATATACTGTAAAAATTGTTGGGAGCTGTGTGAGCATCACAAAAACATGAAACTCAAGAAATCTACTCAGAAGCAGTTGTTCTTTCTACATAAAATGTTTGGGCACATTAGGACTTTCCACTTGGTGGATATAAGTATCTTATGTTTGCTCCAAATGATATGTTGCCATATCAACACTATTCAACGTATCAAAAAATCCTTTACAGTGTGACATCAGCCGTGTCTTCCAATTATTGTGCCTGATGTTGAAGCCAATTTGCTGAAAATTAGTCACAAAAGAATTTAATTTCTAAAAGTAGACACTTTCTGCTGCCAGTTGGTGGCGCTATGACTGAGACTCACGGGACCCATGTCACTGTGAGCAGGACTCTTCTCTTAACCTACTGCTGAGGTTTGATGAACGTCACTCAATTTATACAGAAGTTATTAGCCACTTCCTGTTTCCTGTTATTCGCCATAGGTTTAAGGGCTCGCCACGGCCGACCCGTTTAAGATATCAACCAGCTCTTCACAATATTAGATCCTCAATCTCTTGAGATTATATTAGACCCTGTTTGGTCAAAAACCTATTAATCCTGTAAGAGTAGTAGATCACATTCCAATGGGTGCGTTTTTCAAACAACGCAAAATAACCGACTTCCTGTTCAGCGGATTCCATGACATGGGGTATGCAAGTTGTTCACCTCAATGAGATCTAAATTTATACTGGGTCTCATTCATATATGTGAAAGTGGATATGAGTTATGCAGCTTAAACTTTACAAAGTTCCAGGGGGCGCTGTACAGGCCCTGTGGCACGCCCGGGCTCCAGGCTCTCAGGGCTTCCTCACAATCAGTGAGAGTCTACACCCATACAATTTTGGAACCGTAGGTCTTTCCACTCGTAAGATATCAGAAGAATAATTTTCTTCGATTTTTTCTTGAGTTAAATCGTCACCGTAGCAACACGATTCAAATTAGAAAAAAATCCTTCATGATTTCAAATGACCCATGTCTTTTCATTATTCTGACTGATTTTGAACCAAATCAGGTGAAAGTAAAGGACAAAATATTACTGATTTCCAAAAGTGACACACTTCCTGCTGCCACTTGGTGGCGCTATGACATAGACTCATGGTTGTCATATGATGTGATCAGCTTCCTACTCTTAACATACCTGTAAAGTTTCATGTGCATAACTTAATGTACACAGAAGTTATTAGCCACTTCCTGTTTCATTTTATTCGCCATAATTTTAAAGCGTCGCCACGGCCGAACCGTTCGAGGTATCAAAAAGATCTCTGCAATTTTGCATCAGCAACTTGTTTAGATCATATTTAGCTGGTTTGGTGCGAATTGGAAAAATTTCCTAGGAGGAGTTTATCACATTCCATTGGGTGCGTTTTGCAAACAACTCAAAATAACTCACTTCCTGTTGATTAGACCTGATGACATGCAGCGCGAAACTTGTTCAGTTTGATGAGATCTAAATGTACACCGAGTTTTATAAGTATACGTGCAAGTGTGTCTGAGCTATAAGGCAAGACTCTGTAGGGGGCGCTGTGCGGGGCGTGTGCGACGCCCCGGGCCGAGCCCCACTGAGGACCTGTTGGCCGCAGATTCCAATCTGTGTGCAAATTTTGGTGAGTTTTTGAGTATGTTAAGAGGCCCGAAAGTGCCCGGATGATTGAAAGAAAAATAATTTAAAAAAAAAATAAAAAATAATAATTAAAGTTGCAAGCAACGATGACGGGCCCAAGCAACGGGCGCGGTCCCCACCCCGGGCGCACCGCACAACCTGCGTGTTATTCGAGTGTGTCAAAACCTCAAAAAAGTCATTGGCACCCGGTTGCACCGCAGAACTTGCACACAGAACGTCACACATCATACTGGGCTAATATCAGTTTGGGCCCTAAATATTTGTGTGTGTGTGTGTGTGTGACTAGTTAATGTGTCAGTCTGTCTCTGATGAGTAAATGTGTTTTTGTGTGTTTGTGTGTGTGTGGTGTGTGAATCTGTGTGTTAACATTAGTGATGTGTGTGTTAGTATGTCCAAGACATGTGACTTGTTAGTGGATGTGTGTGTTTCTGCGTGAGACAGAGATGTGAGTGTGTGAGTGTTATAATTTGTGATGTTATAATGTGTGTGTGTATGTAGGTGCTCATTTGTGTGATGTATGAGTGTATTTGTTTGTGTTTGTGCATGCATGTGTGTGCGTGTGTGTGTGATGTGTTTGTGTCTTTGTGTGTGTTTATTTAGTGTGTTAACATTAGTGATGTGTGCTTGTGTTTGTGCATGTTTGTGTGTATGGTGTGTTCAAATATTAGTGATTTGTGTGTGATTAATAATTGTTCGGTGTAAGTTTAAGACATTATCACTGCTGACCCGTTTGAGATATCAAAATGTGTGATGTGATGTGATGTGTGTGTGAGAGTGAGGGAGAGATGTGTGTGACAGTGATGTGATGTGATGTGATGTGATTTGTGTGTGTGTGTGTGTGTGTGTGTGTGTGTGTGTGTGTGTGGGAGGTTTAGTGTGTGTGAGAGTGAGGGACAGAGGTGTGTGAGATGTAGATGTGTCAGTCTGTGTGTGACGAGTAAATGTGCTTGTGTTTGTGCGTGTTTGTGTATATTAGATTAGATTAGATTAGATTCAACTTTATTGTCATTGCACGCAGTCACAAGGCAACGAAATGCAGTTAGCATCTAACCAGAAGTGCAAGTTAGCAGTGCAATATAAACATATATACAGATCTATAGAAACTTGTATGATAGAATTAAGGTCTATGTATAAATTGTATTACAGAAAAAAAAAAAATATTTATATATATATATATATATATATATATATATATATATATATATATATATGGAGTGTGTGTGTGTGTTTGTGTGTATGGTGTGTGAGTCTGTGTGTGAACATTAGTGATGTGTGTTATTAATAATTTTTCAGTGTAAGTTTAAGGATGTTCCTGAATGTGATGTCACTGTCCGTGTCACTGAATATAATGAGTGAGTGTGTGTGTGTCGTGAGAGATGTGTGCTATAGATGTGCAGGACCCTCTTGTTTTCCTAAGGATCATTCTTTTCTTTTCTTTTTTAATGTAGTGTGTTGACATTAGTGATGTGTGTGTTATTAATCATTTTTCGTTGTGTAAGTTTAAGACATTAGTACGGCTGAGACATTTGAGATATCAAAACTGATTTGCAATTAAAAACTCACCCACACACTATAGGTGCGCAGGAGCCTCTTGTTTAAGGATCTTTTTCCTTTTTCATGATATATTGATTTTTATTTAGTCAGGTACCATTAGTGACGTGTGCTTGTGATGTGTGTGTGTGCATGTAGGATAGTTAGTGTGTTCATATTGTGTATTTGTCGGGATGTGTACATGACCGATGTGTAGAATGTGTGGTCTGGTGTGTATATCGCCGCGCTTGTCCACCAGACTGAATGTTGCACAGTGGGCAATTTAAATGTTTGTATTGTTTATTTTTTATGATTTCTGCATATGTTTAAATAATAAACATGAAGCCATAGTAAATGAGAAGGGGAAAGACCTGACTGCAGAATACCTGCCTACTACTGCCATCTACTGGACATATTTTATTACTGCAGGAGTCAGTACAGAAAATTCAGACCAAGGCTGATAAATATACTGTAAAAATTGTTGGGAGCTGTGTGAGCATCACAAAAACATGAAACTCATGAAATCTACTCAGAAGCAGTTGTTCTTTCTACATAAAATGTTTGGGCACATTAGGACTTTCCACTTGGTGGATATAAGTATGTTATGTTTGCTCCAAATGATATGTTGCCATATCAACACTATTCAACGTATCAAAAAATCCTTTACAGTGTGACATCAGCCGTGTCTTCCAATTATTGTGCCTGATGTTGAAGCCAATTTGCTGAAAATTAGTCACAAAAGAATTTAATTTCTAAAAGTAGACACTTTCTGCTGCCAGTTGGTGGCGCTATGACTGAGACTCACGGGACCCATGTCACTGTGAGCAGGACTCTTCTCTTAACCTACTGCTGAGGTTTGATGAACGTCACTCAATTTATACAGAAGTTATTAGCCACTTCCTGTTTCCTGTTATTCGCCATAGGTTTAAGGGCTCGCCACGGCCGACCCGTTTAAGATATCAACCAGCCCTTCACAATATTAGATCCTCAATCTCTTGAGATTATATTAGACCCTGTTTGGTCAAAAACCTATTAATCCTGTAAGAGTAGTAGATCACATTCCAATGGGTGCGTTTTTCAAACAACGCCAAATAACTGACTTCCTGTTCAGCGGATTCCATGACATGGGGTATGCAAGTTGTTCATCTCAATGAGATCTAAATTTATACTGGGTCTCATTCATATATGTGAAAGTGGATATGAGTTATGCAGCTGAAACTTTACAAAGTTCCAGGGGGCGCTGTACAGGCCCTGTGCCACGCCCGGGCTCCAGGCTCTCAGGGATTCCTCACAATCAGTTAGAGTCTACACCCATACAATTTGGGACCCGTAGGTCTTTCCACTCGTAAGATATGAGAAGAATAGTTGTCTTCGATTTTTTCTTGAGTTAAATCGTCACCATAGCAACACGATTCAAATTAGAAAAAAAATCCTCCATGTTTTCAAATGACCCATGTCTTTTCATTATTCTGACTGATTTTGAACCAAATCAGGTGAAAGTAAAGGACAAAATATTACTGATTTCCAAAAGTGACACACTTCCTGCTGCCACTTGGTGGCGCTATGACATAGACTCATGATTGTCATATGATGTGATCAGCTTCCTACTCTTAACATACCTGTAAACTTTCATGTGCCTAACTTAATGTACACAGAAGTTATTAGCCACTTCCTGTTTCATTTTATTCGCCATAATTTTAAAGCGTCGCCACGGCCGAACCGTTCGAGGTATCAAAAAGATCTCTGCAATTTTGCATCGGCAACTTGTTTAGATCATATTTAGCTGGTTTGGTGTGAATTGTAAAAAGTTCCTAGGAGGAGTATTTCAAATTCCATTGGGTGCGTTTTGCAAACAACTCAAAATAACTCACTTCCTGTTGATTAGTCCTGATGACATGCAGCGCGAAACTTGTTCAGTTTGATGAGATCTAAATGTTCACCGAGTTTTATAAGTATATGTGCAAGTGTGTCTGAGCTATAAGGCAAGACTCTGTAGGGGGCGCTGTGTGGGGCGTGTGCGACGCCCCGGGCCGAGCCCCACTGAGGACCTGTTGGCCGCAGATTCCAATCTGTGTGCAAATTTTGGTGAGTTTTTGAGTATGTTAAGAGGCCCGAAAGTGCCCGGATGATTGAAAGAAAAATAATAAAAAGAAAAAAAAAAAAAAAAATAATAATCCTAACGAAAACATTAAAGTTGCAAGCAACGATGACGGGCCCAAGCAACGGGCGCGGTCCCCACCCCGGGCGCACCGCACAACCTGCGTGTTATTCGAGTGTGTCAAAACCTCAAAAAAGTCATTGGCACCCGGTTGCACCGCAGAACTTGCACACAGAACGTCACACATCATACTGGGCTAATATCAGTTTGGGCCCTAAATATTTGTGTGTGTGTGTGTGTGTGTGTGTGTGTGTGTGTGTGTGTGTGTGTGTGTGTGTGTGTGACTAGTTAATGTGTCAGTCTGTCTCTGATGAGTAAATGTGTTTTTGTGTGTTTGTGTGTGTGTGGTGTGTGAATCTGTGTGTTAACATTAGTGATGTGTGTGTTAGTATGTCCAAGACATGTGACTTGTTAGTGGATGTGTGTGTTTCTGCGTGAGACAGAGATGTGAGTGTGTGAGTGTTATAATTTGTGATGTTATAATGTGTGAGTATGTAGGTGCTCATTTGTGTGATGTACGAGTGTATTTGTTTGTGTGTGCATGCATGTGTGTGCGTGTGTGTGAGATGTGTTTGTGTGTGTGTGTGTGTGTGTGTGTGTGTGTGTGTGTGTTTATTTAGTGTGTTAACATTAGTGATGTGTGCTTGTGTATGTTTGTGTGTATGGTGTGTTCAAATATTAGTGATTTGTGTGTGATTAATAATTGTTCGGTGTAAGTTTAAGACATTATCACGGCTGACCCGTTTGAGATATCAACATGTGTGATGTGTGTGTGAGAGTGAGGGAGAGAGGTGTGTGACTGTGATGTGATGTGATGTGATGTGGTGTGTGTGTGTGTGTGTGTGTGTGTGTGTGTGTGTGTGTGTGTGTGTGTGGTTGTTTGTGTGTATGGTGTGTGAGTCTGTGTTAACATTAGTGATGTGTGTTATTAATAATGTTTCGGTGTAAGTTTAAGGATGTTCCTGAATGTGATGTCACTGTCCGTGTCACTGAATATGATGAGTGTGAGTGTGTGTCTGTCGTGAGAGATGTGTGCTATAGATGCGCAGGACCCTCGTGTTTTCCTAAGGATTATTCCTTTTTTTTTTATCTAGTGTGTTGACATTAGTGATGTGTGTGTTATTAATCATTTTTTGTTGTGTAAGTTTAAGACATTAGCACGGCTGAGACATTTGAGATATCAAAACTGATTTGCAATGACAAACTCACCCACACACTATAGGTGCGCAGGAGCCTCTTGTTTTCCTAAGGATCTTTTTCCTTTTTCATGATATATTGATTTTTATTTAGTCAGGTAACATTAGTGACGTGTGCTTGTGATGTGTGTGTGTGCATGTAGGATAGTTAGTGTGTTCATATTGTGTATTTGTCGGGATGTGTACATGACCGATGTGTAGAGTGTGTGTGTGTGTGTGTGTTTAGAATGTGTGGTCTGGTGTGTATATCGCCGCGCTTGTCCACCAGACTGAATGTTGCACAGTGGGCAATTTAAATGTTTGTATTGTTTATTTTTTATAATTTCTGCATATGTTTAAATTGTAAACATGAAGCCATAGTAAAGGAGAAGGGGAAAGACCTGACTGCAGAATAACTGCCTACTACTGCCATCTACTGGACATATTTTATTACTGCAGGAGTCAGTGGAGACAGTTCAGACCAAGGCTGATAAAAATACTGTAAAAATTGTTGGGAGCTGTGTGAGCATCACAAAAACATGAAACTGAAGAAATCTAATCAGAACCAGTTGTTCTTTCTACCTAAAATGTTTGGGCACATTAGGACTTTCCACTTGGTGGATATAAGTATCTTATATTTGCTCAAAATTATATGTTGCCATAGCAATACTATTCAACGTATCAAAAAGTCCTTTACAGTGTGACGTCAGCCGTGTCTTCCAATTATTGTGTCTGATTTTGAAGCCAATTAGCTGAAAATTAGCCACAAAAGAATTTAATTTCTGAAAGTAGACACTTTCTGCTGCCAGTTGGTGGCGCTATGACTGAGACTCACGGGACCCATGTCAGTGTGAGCAGGATTCTTCTCTTAACCTACCGCTGAGGTTTGATGAACGTCACACAATTTATACAGAAGTTATTAGCCACTTCCTGTTTCCTGTTATTCGCCATAGGTTTAAGGGCTCACCACGGCCGACCCGTTTAAGATATCAACCAGCCCTTCACAATATTAGATCCTCAATGTCTTGAGATTGTATTGGACCCTGTTTGGTCAAAAATATATGAATCCTGTAAGAGTAGTAGATCACATTCCAATGGGTGCGTTTTTCAAACAACGCTAAATAACCGACTTCCTGTTCAGCGGATTCCATGACATGGGGTATGCAAGTTGTTCACCTCAATGAGATCTAAATTTATACTGGGTCTCATTCATATATGTGAAAGTGGATATGAGTTATGCAGCTTAAACTTTACAAAGTTCCAGGGGGCGCTGTACAGGCCCTGTGGCACGCCCGGGCTCCAGGCTCTCAGGGCTTCCTCACAATCAGTGAGAGTCTACACCCATACAATTGTGGAACCGTAGGTCTTTCCACTCGTAAGATATGAGAAGAATAATTTTCTTCGATTTTTTCTTGAGTTAAATCGTCACCATAGCAACACGATTCAAATTAGAAAAAAATCCTTCATGATTTCAAATGACACATGTCTTTTCATTATTCTGACTGATTTTGAAGCAAATCAGGTGAAAGTAAAGGACAAAATATTACTGATTTCCAAAAGTGACACACTTCCTGCTGCCACTTGGTGGCGCTATGACATAGACTCATGATTGTCATATGATGTGATCAGCTTCCTACTCTTAACATACCTATAAAGTTTCATGTGCCTAACTTAATGTACACAGAAGTTATTAGCCACTTCCTGTTTCATTTTATTCGCCATGATTTTAAAGCGTCGCCACGGCCGAACCGTTCGAGGTATCAAAAAGATCTCTGCAATTTTGCATCGGCAACTTGTTTAGATCATATTTAGCTGGTTTGGTGTGAATTGTAAAAATTTCCTAGGAGGAGTTCATCACATTCCATTGGGTGCGTTTTGCAAACAACTCAAAATAACTCACTTCCTGTTGATTAGAACTGATGACATGCAGCGCGAAACTTGTTTAGTTTGATGAGATCTAAATGGTCACCGAGTTTTATAAGTATACGTGCAAGTGTGTCTGAGCTATAAGGCAAGACTCTGTAGGGGGCGCTGTGCGGGCCGTGTGCGACGCCCCGGGCCGAGCCCCACTGAGGACCTGATGGCCGCAGATTCCAACCTGTCTGCAAATTTTGATGACTTTTTGAGTATGTTAAGGACCCCAAAAGTGCCCGGATGATTGAAAGAAAAATAATAAAAAAAATAATAATCCTAACGAAAACAATAGGGCCCTGCGCACTACAGTGCTTGGGCCCTAATAATCCTAACGAAAACAATAGGGCCCTGCGCACTCAGTGCTTGGGCCCTAAAAATAATAACAAGCAACGATGACGGGCCCAAGCAACGGGCGCGGTCCCCACCCCGGGCGCACCGCACAACCTGCGTGTTATTCGAGTGTGTCAAAACCTCGAAAAAGTCATTGGCACCCGGTTACACCGCGGAACTTGCACACCGAACGTCACACATCATACTGGGCTAATATCAGTTTGGGCCCTAAATATGTGTGTGTGTGTGTGTGTGTGTGTGTGTGTGTGACTAGTTAATGTGTCAGTCTGTCTCTGATGAGTAAATGTGTTTTTGCGTGTTTGTGTGTGTGTGGTGTGTGAGTCTGTGTGTTAACATTAGTGATGTGTGTGTTAGTATGTCTAAGACATGTGACTTGTTAGTGGATGTGTGTGTTTCTGCGTGAGGGTGTGTGAGACAGAGATGTGAGTGTGTGAGTCTTATAATTTGTGATGTTATAATGTGTGTTTATGTAGGTGCTCATTTGTGTATTGTACGAGTGTATTTGTTTGTGTGTGCATGCATGTGTGTGCGTGTGTGTGAGAGGTGTTTTTTTGTGTGTGTGTGTGTGTGTGTGTGTGTGTGTGTGTGTGTGTGTGTGTGTGAGAGAGAGTGAGGGAGAGAGGTGTGTGACATGTAGATGTGTCAGTCTGTGTGTGACGAGTAAATGTGCTTGTGTTAGTTTGTGTATATGGTGTGTGTGTGTGTGTGTGTGTGTATGGTGTGTGAGTCTGTGTGTTAATATTGGTGATGTGTGTTATGAATAATTTATCGGTGTAAGTTTAAGGATGTTCCTGAATGTGATGTCACTGTCTGTGTCACTGAATATAATGAGTGTGTGTGTGTGGTGTGTAAGTCTGTGTTAACAGTAGTGTGTGTTAGTATGTTTAAGATATGTGACTTGTTAATGGGTGTGTGTGTTTCTGCGTGAGGGTGTGTGAGACAGAGATGTGAGTGTGTGAGTGTTACAATTTGTGATGTTATAATGTGTGTGTATGTAGGTGTGCATGTGTGTGATATATGAGTGTACTTGTTTGTGTGTGTGCATGCATGTGTGTGAGATATCTTTGTGTTTGTGTGTGTTTATTTAGTGTGTTAACATTAGAGATGTGTGCTTGTGTTTGTGCATGTTTGTGTGTATGGTGTCTGCATCTGTGTGTTAATATTAGTGATGTGTGTGTTATTAATAATTGTTGGGTGTAAGTTTAAGACATTATCACGGCTGACCCGTTTGAGATATCAAAATGTGTGATGTGTGTGTGAGAGTGAGGGAGAGAGGTGTGTGACAGTGATGTGATGTGAGGTCAAGTTTGAGTATGACACGCAATGGGATTTATTTGATGCTGATGCTGGATCAGTCTTTGGCTTGTCCTGTGTGTGTGTGTGTGTGTGTGTGTGTGTGAGAGAGAGAGAGAGTGAGGGAGAGAGGTGTGTGACATGTAGATGTGTCAGTCTGTGTGTGACGAGTAAATGTGCTTGTGTGAGTTTGTGTATATGGTGAGTCTGTGTGTGTTTGTTTGTAGATGTTTTTGTGTATGGTGTGTGAGTCTGTGTGTGAACATTAGTGAGGTGTGTGATAAATAATTTATCGGTGTAAGTTTAAGGATGTTCCTGAATGTGATGTCACTGTCTGTGTCACTGAATATAATGAGTGTGTGTGTGTGTGTGTGTGTGTGTGTGTGAGAGTGAGGGAGAGAGGTGTGTAACATGTAGATGTGTCAGTATGTGTGTGACGAGTAAATGTGCTTGTGTTTGTGCGAGTTTGTGTATATGGTGTGTGTGTGTGTGTGTGTGTGTGTGTGTGTGTGTGTGTGTGTGTGTGTATGGTGTGTGAGTCTGTGTGTTAATATTGGTGATGTGTGTTATAAATAAATTATCGGTGTAAGGTTAAGGATGTTCCTGAATGTGATGTCACATATAATGTGTGTGTGTGTGTGTGTGTGTGTGTGTGTGTGTGTGTGTGTGTATGTTGTACAGTGGGCAATTTAAATGTTTCTATTGTATATTTTTGATCATTTCTGCATATGTTTAAATTGTAAACATGAAGCCATAGTAAAGGAGAAGGGGAAAGACCTGACTGCAGAATACCTGCCTATTACTGCCATCTACTGGACATATTTTATTACTGCAGGACTGAGTGGAGACAGTTCAGGCGAAAGCTGATAAATATACTGTAAAAATTGTTGGGAGCTGTGTGAGCATCACAAAAACATGAAACTCAAGAAATCTACTCAGAAGCAGTTGTTCTTTCTACCTAAAATGTTTGGGCACATTATGATTTTCCACTTGGTGGATATAAGTATCTTATATTTGCTCAAAATGATATGTTGCCATAGCAATACTATTCAACGTATCAAAAAGTCCTTTACAGTGTCACATCAGCCGTGTCTTCCAATTATTGTGCCTGATTTTGAAGCCAATTTGCTGAAAATTAGCCACAAAAGAATTTAATTTCTGAAAGTAGACACTTTCTGCTGCCAGTTGGTGGCGCTATGACTGAGACTCACGGGACCCATGTCACTGTGAGCAGGACTCTTCTCTTAACCTACTGCTGAGGTTTGATGAATGTCACTCAATTTATACAGAAGTTATTAGCCACTTCCTGTTTCCTGTTATTCGCCGTATTTTTAAGGGCTCGCCACGGCCGACCCGTTTGAGATATCAACCAGCCCTTCACAATATTAGATCCTCAATGTCTTGAGATTATATTAGACCCTGTTTGGTCAAAAACCTATGAATCCTGTAAGAGTAGTATATCACATTCCAATGGGTGCGTTTTTCAATCAACGCCAAATAACTGACTTCCTGTTCAGCGGATTCCAGTATGGGATATGCAAGTTGTTCATCTCAATGAGATCTAAATTTCTACTGGGTCTCATGCATATATGTGAAAGTGGATATGAATTATGCAGCTAAATTTTTTACAAAGTTCCAGGGGGCGCTGTCCAGGCCCTGAGCCACGCCCGGTCTCCAGGCTCTCAGGCCTTACTCATAATCAGTTTCAGTGTATAGCCGTAAAAGTTTGGAACCGTAGGTCTTTCCACTCGTACGATATGAGAAGATTTATTTTTTTGCACTTCATTTTAGGTTTTTTCTCTAGATAAATCGTCGCCATAACAAGACGATTCAAATTATAAAAAAATCCTTCATGGTCTCAAATCATCCATGTCTTTTCATTATTCTGACTGATTTTGAACCAAATCAGGTGAAAGTAAAGGCCAAAATATTAGTGATTTCCAAAAGTGACACACTTCCTGCTGCCAGTTGGTGGCGCTATGACATAGACTCATGATTGTCATTTGATGTGATCATCTTCCTACTCTTAACACACCTGTAAAGTTTCATATGCATAACGTAATGTACACAGAAGTTATTAGCCACTTCCTGTTTCATTTTATTCGCCATAATTTTAAAGCGTCGCCACGGCCGAACCGTTCGAGGTATCAAAAAGATCTCTGCAATTTTGCATCGGCAACTTGTTTAGATCATATTTGCCTGGTTTGGTGGAAATTCTGTAAATTTCCTAGGAGGAGTATTTCAAATTCCATTGGGTGCGTTTTGCAAAGACCTCAAAATAACTCACTTCCTGTTGATTAGCCCTGATGACATGCATTGCAAAACTTGTTCAGCTTGATGAGATCTAAATGTACACGGAGTTTTCTGAGTGTGCGTGCAAGTGTCTCTGAGCTATGAGGCACGATTTTCTAGGGGGCGCTGTGACGGGCGTGTGCGACTCCCCGGGCCGAGCCCCACTGAGGACCTGATGGCCGCGGATTCCAATCTGGATGCAAATTTTGATGAGTTTTTGAGTATGTTAAGGACCCCAAAAGTACCAAAAGTGTGGAAAAAAAATAATAAAAAAAAAAAAAAAAAAAAATAATAATAATTAAAGTTGCAAGCAACGATGACGGGCCCAAGCAACGGGCGCGGTCCCCACCCCGGGCGCACCGCACAACCTGCGTGTTATTCGAGTGTGTCAAAACCTCGAAAAAGTCATTGGCACCCGGTTGCACCGCAGAATTTGCACACAGAACGTCACACATCATACCTGGCTAATATCAGTTTGGGCCCTAAATATGTGTGTGTGTGTGTGTGTGTGTGTGTGTGTGTGTGTGTGTGTGTGACTAGTTAATGTGTCAGTCTGTCTCTGATGAGTAAATGTGTTTTTGCGTGTTTGTGTGTGTGTGGTGTGTGAGTCTGTGTGTTAACATTAGTGATGTGTATGTTAGTATGTCTAAGACATGTGACTTGTTAGTGGATGTGTGTGTTTCTGCGTGAGGGTGTGTGAGACAGAGATGTGAGTGTGTGAGTGTTATAATTTGTGATGTTATAATGTGTGTTTATGTAGGTGCTCATTTGTGTATTGTACGAGTGTATTTGTTTGTGTGTGCATGCATGTGTGTGCGTGTGTGTGAGAGGTGTTTTTGTGTGTGTGTGTGTGTGTTTCTGTGTGTGTGTTTATTTAGTGTGTTAACATTAGTGATGTGTGCTTGTGTTTGTGCATGTTTGTGTGTATGGTGTGTTCAAATATTAGTGATTTGTGTGTGATTAATAATTGTTGGGTGTAAGTTTAAGACATTATCACGGCTGACCCGTTTGAGATATCAAAATGTGTGATGTGTGTGAGAGTGAGGGAGAGAGGTGTGTGACAGTGATGTGATGTGATGTGTGTGTGTGTGTGTGTGTGTGAGAGAGAGTCAGGGAGAGAGGTGTGTGACATGTAGATGTGTCAGTCTGTGTGTGACGAGTAAATGTGCTTGTGTGAGTTTGTGTATATGGTGTGTGTGTGTGTGTGTGTGTGTGTATGGTGTGTGAGTCTGTGTGTTAATATTGGTGATGTGTGTTATGAATAATTTATCGGTGTAAGTTTAAGGATGTTCCTGAATGTGATGTCACTGTCGGTGTCACTGAATATAATGAGTGTGTGTGTGGTGTGTAAGTCTGTGTTAACAGTAGTGTGTGTTAGTATGTTTAAGATATGTGACTTGTTAATGGGTGTGTGTGTTTCTGCGTGAGGGTGTGTGAGTCAGAGATGTGAGTGTGTGAGTGTTACAATTTGTGATGTTATAATGTGTGTGCATGTGTGTGATGTATGAGTGTACTTGTTTGTGTGTGTGCATGCATGTGTGTGAGATATCTTTGTGTTTGTGTGTGTGTGTTTATTTAGTGTGTTAACATTAGTGATGTGTGCTTGTGTTTGTGCATGTTTGTGAGTATGGTGTCTGCATCTGTGTGTTAATATTAGTGATGTGTGTGTTATTAATAATTGTTGGGTGTAAGTTTAAGACATTATCACGGCTGACCCGTTTGAGATATCAAAATGTGTGATGTGTGTGTGAGAGTGAGGGAGAGAGGTGTGTGACAGTGATGTGATGTGATGTGTGTGTGTGTGTGTGTGTGTGTGTGTGAGAGAGAGAGTCAGGGAGAGAGGTGTGTGACATGTAGATGTGTCAGTCTGTGTGTGACGAGTAAATGTGCTTGTGTTTGTGCGAGTTTGTGTATATGGTGTGTGTGTGTGTATGGTGTGTGAGTCTGTGTGTTAATATTGGTGATGTGTGTTATAAATAATTTATCGGTGTAAGTGTAAGGATGTTCCTGAATGTGATGTCACATATAATGTGTGTGTGTGTGTGTGTATGTGTATGTTGTACAGTGGGCAATTTAAATGTTTGTATTGTTTATTTTCTATCATTTCTGCATATATTTAAATTGTAAAGATGAAGCCATAGTAAAGGAGAAGGGGAAAGACCTGACTGCAGAATACCTGCATACTACTGCCATCTACTGGACATATTTTATTACTGCAGGAGTCAGTGCAGAAAATTTAGACCAAGGCTGATAAATATACTGTAAAAATTGTTGGGAGCTGTATGAGCATCAGAAAAACATGAAACTGAAGAAATCTACTCAGAACCAGTTGTTCTTTCTACCTAAAATGTTTGGGAAGATTAGGACTTTCCACTTGGTGGATATAAGTATCTTATATTTGCTCAAAATTATATGTTGCCATAGCAACACTATTCAACGTATCAAAAAGTCCTTTACAGTGTGACATCAGCCGTGTCTTCCAATTATTGTGCCTGATTTTGAAGCCAATTTGCTGAAAATTAGCCACAAAAGAATGTAATTTCTGAAAGTAGACACTTTCTGCTGCCAGTTGGTGGCGCTATGACTGAGACTCACGGGACCCATGACAGTGTGAGAACGACTCTTCTCTTAACCTACTGCTGAGGTTTGATGAACGTCACACAATTTATACAGAAGTTATTAGCCACTTCCTGTTTCCTGTTATTCGCCGTAGGTTTAAGGGCTCGCCACGGCCGACCCGTTTAAGATATCAACCAGCCCTTCACAATATTAGATCCTCAATGTCTTGAGATTATATTAGACCCTGTTTGGTCAAAAACATATGAATCCTGTAAGAGTAGTATATCACATTCCAATGGGTGCGTTTTTCAAACAACGCAAAATAACCGACTTCCTGTTCAGCGGATTCCATGACATGGGGTATGCAAGTTGTTCACCTCAATGAGATCTAAATTTATACTGGGTCTCATTCATATATGTGAAAGTGGATATGAGTTATGCAGCTTAAACTTTACAAAGTTCCAGGGGGCGCTGTACAGGCCCTGTGGCACGCCCGGGCTCCAGGCTCTCAGGGCTTCCTCACAATCACTGAGAGTCTACACCCATACAATTTTGGAACCGTAGGTCTTTCCACTCGTACGATATGAGAAGAATAATTTTCTTCGATTTTTTCTTGAGTTAAATCGTCACCATAGCAACACGATTCAAATTAGAAAAAAATCCTTCATGATTTCAAATGACCCATGTCTTTTCATTATTCTGACTGATTTTGAACCAAATCAGGTGAAAGTAAAGGACAAAATATTACTGATTTCCAAAAGTGACACACTTCCTGCTGCCACTTGGTGGCGCTATGACATAGACTCATGATTGTCATATGATGTGATCAGCTTCCTACTCTTAACATACCTGTAAAGTTTCATGTGCATAACTTAATGTACACAGAAGTTATTAGCCACTTCCTGTTTCATTTTATTCGCCATGATTTTAAAGCGTCGCCACGGCCGAACCGTTCGAGGTATCAAAAAGATCTCTGCAATTTTGCATCAGCAACTTGTTTAGATCATATTTAGCTGGTTTGGTGGGAATTGTAAAAATTCTCTAGGAGGAGTTTATCACATTCCATTGGGTGCGTTTTGCAAACAACTCAAAATAACTCACTTCCTGTTGATTAGACCTGATGACATGCAGCGCGAAACTTGTTCAGTTTGATGAGATCTAAATGTTCACCGAGTTTTATAAGTACACGTGCAAGTGTGTCTGAGCTATAAGGCAAGACTCTGTAGGGGGCGCTGTGCGGGGCGTGTGCGACGCCCCGGGCCGAGCCCCACTGAGGACCTGTTGGCCGCAGATTCCAATCTGTGTGCAAATTTTGGTGAGTTTTTGAGTATGTTAAGAGGCCCGAAAGTGCCCGGATGATTGAAAGAAAAATAATAAAAAAAAAAAAAAAAAAAAAAAAATAATAATCCTTAGAAGAACAAGAGGGCCCTGCGCACTCAGTGCTTGGGCCCTAACTAATTACACAAGTACATCGTCATAGGTTGGCAAGGAGCAGCTATCAGCATAGATGAGTGTGATTTTGTAAAAAGGTGGTTCACTGTAACTGATTCTGTTCCCCATGTGACAGTGTATGTTGGAAGAAATTGCAGATCAAAGAACTTAGGATTGATGATGAAGAGAGCTACAGAAGTCCAGTGGGAGTCAACCATAAACCGGTTGATTTTTCATTCTGCAGATAAAAAATATATCAATGTATTGTGTGGTAATAACTTGATTGGTATTCCTCACGAAGTTATTATCAGCCACAAGGCACAAAAACAAATGACATCAGCATTTGAGGTAGTTGAGACTGAGGATAAACTATATAGGGAAAAAGAGAGTCAGGTTCCACCTGAATTACGGTCTCAGCATGGTACAGATATAGGCCTAATTGAATCAGCCAGCACAATTCAAGTAAAACTCAAAATAAATGTAAAACTGCCCAGAATAAGACAATATCCTCTGCTACCTGAGGCAGAAGCTGGTATAAAAAACACTATTGAAGGCCTTGTAAAAGCAGCTGTGTTATAAGAAACAACTAGCTGCTGTAATACCCCAATTTTCCCTGTGATCAAGCCAGGCAAAAATAAATGGCATCTTGTGTATGATTTACAAGCAATTGATAATATAACAGAAGATTATCCAGCAGATGTTCCAAATCCACACACACCGCTAACCAATGTCCCTCCCGAAGCCAAATACTCTTCACCGTAATTGATCTTTGTTCAGCCTTCTCCAGTAT
This sequence comes from Clarias fuscus, assembly GCA_030347435.1. NCBI lineage: Eukaryota > Metazoa > Chordata > Actinopteri > Siluriformes > Clariidae > Clarias > Clarias fuscus. The sequence goes on along the minus strand of CM059204.1, from coordinate 14,605,487 downwards.
TCCATCAGCGGAGGAGAGTAGATATTTGTTTGCATTTACATATGCTGGACAACAATATGCTACCGACGAATGCCACAGTGGTTCCGACACTCACTGCACATATTCAGTCAGGTTTGGAAGCTGATTTAGAAGATTTAATGAAAGGAAGTAGCCTTCTTCAGTTTATGGAGGATTGTGTGATATGCTCGACATCGTTAGAAGCATGCCATAGGGATTCCCTTAAGGTACTTGGTAAGCTAGCACAGGGAGGTCACAAAGTATCCAAAGCTAAACGCCAATACTGCAAGCCTCAAGTTGAATATTTAGGGCGGTTAATTTCACATGGTACAATAGCCACAGCGCCTACCCAATTAGAAGGCATAAGTAAAGCACCCTTGCCACAAACAGTTAAACAGTTGATGACCTTTTTATGTTTAACAGGCTTCAGCACTGACTGGATTGAGGAGTATGCAGTAAAAACAGCTCCACTGAGGGAGATAATGAGGGAAGAAGGTCTGCAAAATTTGCAAAAGTGCTCCGTTAAAATGGAACACAAATGCTCTGTTAGCATTTGAATCCATCAAAAAAGAAATGCAAACAGCGCCCACCTTAGGTATACCAGAGTATACCAAACCATTCTATTTGTAGGTGGCTAACCGAGCTGATGGATACGCCTCAGCTGTATTGATGCAGGAAACCTGCAGTGGGAGGGGAAAAAACAGTCTCTAGCTTACTATAGCACTAGCTAGATAATGTAGTACAAGGTTACCCGCCTTGTTATTAACAGGGTCTTACAGCAGTACATTATGCATATGGAAAAGCATCTACATTGACTATGGCTTACCCAGTAACCATTTATACACATCATAAAGTTGTAGAATTGATAGAACAAAGGAAATAAGCTTGCATTCTAGCATATTCTTCACTGCTCACATATCCCGACATTACTATAAAAAGATGTGACACGGTTAACCAAGCTGAATTAATTCCTTTAGCATATGAAGGTGTGTCTCATGCTTGTCTGGCGAATTTATTGGCACTTACTAGGTTACATCCTGATCTTGACTCTAAACCAATATCTGAAGCAGAAGTTACTTATTTTGTTGATGAGTCTAGTTTAGAGGCCATTTAGGAAGTTACACTGGGTATTCAGTAATAATAAAGGATGGAAAAGACTTCAAACCTGTCTTATCTCAGAATTGTTTGCAACCGGGTTTTGCTCAAATTAGCCGAGCTGAAAGCTCTCACAGACGTATGTCAAACAGCCAAAGGGCTAGTAACAAATATTTTTACAGATTCAGCCTATTCACCTGGTGTGTGTCATCTGGTTGGAGCAATATGGAAGCAAAGAGGGTTTAAAAAGTGTCACGGAACACCCATTCAACATGCTGAACCGATAAGCAAATTAATGTCTGCTATGATGCTACCAGGACGATTGGCTGTCATTAAATGTCAAGCTCATAAAAAGGAAATGACTATGTCACTAAGGGTAACAACATAGCCGACTTAGAAGCAAAGCAAGCATCAAGGTGTCAAGTAGCAGTGATGGGACCAGTAGTCCTTATAGAACCGCAGCCTCAGTTGGAGGATATTATTCGAATTCAACATCAAGCAGGTCCTTATGAGCACTCGATGTGGCTCCAGAGGGAAGCTCAGAAGGATGCACAAGGTGTGGGGCGTTCACATGAAGGTTTAATCATTGCATCCACAGCGCTGTTAAACATTTTGATTCCAGATGCTCATGGATTTGATCATTGTGCCAGAGGAGAGGTTGTGAAAAAATGAAAAGCCAAGGGTATTGGTCTCCATATCTGCATGCTATGGTTGATGTGTTCTTAGCTTCATGTGAGATATATGTGCTAAGCATAATGTCAGAAACAGAACAGCGACACCTATTGGCCATATACCAGTACCAGACGGACATTTAAGTACTTAGTGGTAAACTGTGTGGACATGGTGAAGGATGCTCGAGGGAAAAAGGTACATGGTTGTAATAATTGACAGGTTTAGTAGATGGGTAGAAACACTGCCATCTGCAGACGAAGGGGCAGGAACAGTTATCAAGTTCTTACAAGCGAAATGATTCCTAGATTTGGAATTTCGTCAGAGATCAGTTCGGATAATAGATCAGTTAGAAAGCTGTAAAGCAGGTACTACACCAGTGGAGAACAAAGTAAAGATTTGGGTGTGTTTATCATCCGCAGTGGGATATTAGAAAGAATAAAATTAACTGGTTTGATGCTTTACCCCCTGCGCTAATGAGCTATCGCATGCAAACTAACAGAAATACACACCTAACCTGCATGAATCCATTACGGGTCGACCCATATCTGTCTTATATTGTATAAGCCCCTCAATTGCAAATGAGGAAACTAACTGCAATATATAAAGTAATCTATGTGCAGGAGCCCAAGTGGAGAAAGACACACCATGCCCAGTTGTTCCAGGAGACCAGATGTATCTACAAATGGTAGAAGGAAGTAACACAAATCCAGGAGGTGGTCCAAGCAGCTATTCCAACAGCAGTTCAGGTGGAAGACAGAACCACGTGGTATCACTTGAACCATTACATGAGAGTCCCCAGAAATAAGTACAGAGAAAGAAGGAGGGAAACCGCTGACTGATAGAGCGGAAGGAAGAAAGAATGGCCAACATCCAATAGTAGCAAAGTGAAAAAATTTAAACCTTATTGGGAAATAACCAACTATTGGCACAAGTTGGATACCAAATTGCACAGCGTTGAACACTTTGCTGCTCCAAATTAAGTATGAGAATCTGCTTGAGAGCAGCATCCCATTTCTGATACAGACGCAACCGACTGACTGACTTTGACCAGTTTCCCCCTGACACAACTGACATGACAAACTTTTGTACATATTGTATGTGACTACGATTCAGGTCCTCCATGTTGTATAACGTATAATGTATTTCTGTTTAATCAAAACTATATTACTTTTACAGATAAAACAGCAGTGGCAACAATTAATCCTAATTTCCTCAACAGGAAAGGTGCACTGGAAGGATCAAGCCATAAACAAATTATGCCAATGTGTAATGCCACTAAACAAAGTTTTCTTTTATTACAGGTGTAGAAATTTAATTGGAGCAGCTGATGGTTGACTTTACCGTGTCTAATGAAATTTATGTTGTGTATATCTAACCATAGCCTTTCTAAAATTAACAGCATTCCTTAGCAACAACAGACAAGGACAAGTCTTCGGATGCGCATCTTCCATAGCAAAGGAGGGAAGACACGGGCCCATAATGAAGTGCTAGTTGTAATGTTAGGGAAGTGTATAAAAGAAAGAGGCGATACCAGCGTTCTCGGGTTCAGAAGCTTTATTATGGTATTAATGACAAAGCAAAACAATAACACGAACTCACTCAGCACACATCCAACGAACTCTCTGTCTCTCTGGCACATACCTTGTCACTCAGTCGTAACTACTCTACTATAAGCACCTAGGCTATTCAGTATGTTACCGTATATGTTCTAAACAACTATCATTACATCTCCCCTTTCTTTGAGTTTCAAAAAAGTGTAAACATACAAATTTCAAATTACAATTCCAACAAATAGAATAACCAAACAAACAGTTGTTTCACAGGCCCTTCTTAATACAAACAACTTACAATGTAACTTGTGTACATAAATATACAGAAGACTACCTAGGGATTCCGGGTAGACTACCGGTCACCCACATAGACGCTGAGGATTATTCTGCCTCATTTAGCAATCTATGTATTAACTACAAAGTCTTTCAAGTATGCAGGCCTCCGAACAATTCTTCCTCTGGATGTAACAACATTTTCACGTTGCTCAGGAGCATGCTGCTCTGTGCTCTGAATTTGGACGCTCTGTGGCTCTTCTGTGTGCATCAGTTCTTCACTTTCACTTGACTGTTGTTGACGTGAAGCTGCATTGAAGAACCGTAGATGTTTCCTGTTCCTTCTTACATCTCCACCTTCTGTGCTAATTATGCAAGATCTCGGAGTAGTGTGTTTACAAACAACTGTGGCAGTCTTGTTCCAGCCTTTCTCGTTGTCTGTCTTGACAAGAACAGAATCTCCAGGTATAAGTTCAGGCAATGAACAGCAGCCATGACGGCTGTCATAGTAATGCTTGTATTTGGACTTTGCTTTACTGTCTGCCGCTCTCACTTTTGAGAAATCAGGCCACTCAGGCAGTAGCGTCTTTTCCAGGACCGGAACTGGCGTTCTCAGCTGACGTCCGAGGATCAGTTGTGCTGGGCTATATCCTGTCGCTTGGATAGGCGTAACTCTGTATGCAAGTAGAGCTAAGAAAGGATATGCGGGCTTGAGGTGACATGAGCAAACCCGTAAGCTAACGCAAACTCCTGAAATTGATGACTAACAAACTGGGGGCCATTATCAGTCACCAGTATATCCGGACAACCACATCTGGCGAACATGTTGCTCAACCTTAACGTCACTGACTTTCCTGACATGTCTGGAAGATACGCAACATCAATAAATCTGGAGAAATAGTCAACAACTACAAGGTAGTTTCTTTTGTCAACCTCACAAATATCAGCTGCAATTCTCTTCCAAGGTCCATCTGGCAAGGGGGTAGTAATCAGGGGTTCTCGTTGCTGTGTAGGTTTGTTTGATTGACAAACTGTGCAGTTTTCTGTGAATAACTGAATCTCCTTGCTAATGCCAGGCCACCAAACACTTTGTTTTGCACGCTCCCTGCACTTGACAATACCCATGTGACCTTCATGAAGTTTCCTTTTGACCTCAGCTCTCATACTGCTTGGAATGACAATCCTATCGCCATAAGTTAAAAGATTGTGAAATACAGATAACTTATCTCTTACAGCATAGTAAGGCTTGGCCTGTTCAGGTATTTTTGAAGAATACTTTGGCCATCCTTGTCTCACGTACCTCAGTATCTCTTGCAAATTGGGATCAGCTTTTGTGTTTTCCACAACTTCACTCAACCGTGAGTGTGACATTGGCCAGGCTTCTGCAGTAGACTTCTCTAGAGCCTCTATGTCATCTGTGAGCTCCACCGATCCTAGTTGTGGTGTTGTTAAAGCCGGGTGCCTGGAAAGTGTATCAGCAGCAACCAACAGCTTTCCTGGTACATACTCAGCTTTGGCGTTCAATCGCGTCAGTCGAATCAAAAGTCGCTGACATCTCAGAGGAACCGTGTCCAGTTCCTTACTGTTAATGAGCGGAACCAAAGGTTTGTGATCTGTATGGATCATGAAACTATCCAGACCGTACAGAAATTTTGAAAACTTTTCACACGCCCACACCACACTGAGGCATTCCTTTTCTATTTGCGCATATCTCGTTTCTGCATCATTCAGGGTACGAGAACAATACGCTATGGGTCTCAAGCATCCATCGTGCTGTTGAAACAGAACTCCCCCTAATCCATAGCTGCTAGCATCTGCGCAAACTATGGTCGGTTTGTTCACGTCGAAAAACGAGAGAATTGGGGCTTCGGACAAGAGCCCTTTGATTCTTGTAAGAGCCTTTTCTTGTGCATGACTCCAAGTCCAAGCTGTTCCAGCTTTAAGAAGATCGTTAAGCAGACGGGTTACATCAGCCAATCCAGGTAAGTAACGACCTAAATAGTGAACCATCCCCAAGATCCTCTTCACTTCAGTCACATTCTGTGGGGGTTGAATATTCATTATAGCATCCACCTTTTCCTTATCAGGTCTGACTCCCTGAGAATCAATGACATGACCCAGAAATTGTATCTGTGTTTGTCTCAACAGACATTTGTCCTCATTGAGTTTCAATCCAGCATCGGAAATCGTTTCCAAGACCCTCTTTAGTCGACGATCACCTCTTGTGTCTCTCCATAGACAATAATGTCATCCATGTACGCCGCCGTACCCTCGTGGTCTTTTAAAAGTTTATTCATCTCCCTTTGGAATATTTCTGGTGCACTAGAAATTCCAAAAGGCAACCTATGAAAGAAAAATCTCCCAAAGGGTGTTATGAATGTGGTGAGTTTAGCACTCTCTCTTTCCAGTGGAATTTGCTAAAACCCGCTCTCCGCATCCAACCGCGAGAACATTGTTGCACCAGACATATGAGGTAGAATGTCGTCAAGAGTTGGTAGAATGTATCGTTCACGTTCAACTGCTTGATTTAGACGATTTAAGCCAATACATATCCTCACTTGTCCATTTTTCCGGGGCACTGGCACCATCGGAGCACACCATTCTGTTGGCGCAGTGATTTCTTCGATCACGCCACACTTCACCATTCTCTCTAACTCTGCTTTCACCTTAGGGAGTAAAGGCACTGACACTCTTCTAGCAGCTAAAATCGCATATGGGACAGCATCTGCTTTTAGCTTAATTTTCACAGGAGTGGTTCTAAGAAGTCCAACTGATGTGCTTGGTGCGTGTGCAATATTGTCAATTCGCTGAACTAGTCCAAGAGCTGCTGAAACATTTCTACTAAGCAGATTATTGACTCGAAGTCCAGTTATGACGTACACAGTGAAGCAGTACTTACTTCCTTCGTAGTGAGTGTTAGTTTTGAACTTTCCAATACTTCTCACTTTTCCTCCCGGACAATCTAGCACTGTGTTGACTAAGTGCAAATCAGGCTTTGTCCTAAGAGCGTCATAAGTTTGTTCTGAAATTACACTAATGTCTGCTCCAGTGTCAATTTTAAACTCCACATCAGTATCTTGAATCATTAAAATTACATGCCATGGATCATTTGAGTCTTTCACTGTAATTGCACCAAGGAAAAATGAATCTTCGTGTTCTTTGCGCACTACATTTACATCACTGACTTGAATAGTCCGACACACAACAGCATAATGGCCTCTCTTACCACACTTTCGACACTCTGCTCTTCTTGCTGGGCAGTTGACAGTCTTTGGGTGGTGTTTGCCACATCGTGTGCATTTCCCAGCTGCTGAGTCTTTGGAGTGAGTTTCTCTCTGGCTGTTTGGTTTATGTTTCAATGCCGTTTTCGGTCGAAAGGATGTGCTGTACTTCTTAAGTGCTACTTCATTCAGGGCCATACCACCACTTTGTTCAGATACGTGACATTTTATCTGTTCTGACTGCCGTGCATGTCTGCACGCTTTGTCCAGCGACAAGTCAGACATCATCTGCAAACTCTGGGACAGTTCTTTATCAATAACTCCTATCACTAACCTATCCCTTATATTGTCGTTTTTAGCTTCACCAAACGCGCACGTTTCAGCCAGTTCGTGCAAGCTCCGGATAAACTCCTCCACGCTTTTACCTTGCTTTTGCACGCGCTGGTGAAATCTTGCCCTCTCGTGTATGATGTTTACTTTCGGCACGAAATATTCATCCAGTTTCTCTAAAACTTTGTCATACTTGTTCTCGTCGCCCTCTGTTGCATACACGAATGTGCTAACTATTTGTTCCGCCTCCTTCCCGAGAGAATATATAAGGGTACACACTTGCACCTCCTCCGACTCTTTATCCAACTTCGTGGCTATTCGGAATCTGTGGAAACGCCGCTTCCATTCAGACCATAGCTCGGGATGACTGTAGTCGAAACTTTCGGGAGGGGAAAACTTTGCCATGTCGTTGCGTTGACTTCTGACACCATGTAATGTTAGGGAAGTGTATAAAAGAAAGAGGCGATACCAGCGTTCTCCGGTTCAGGAGCTTTATTATGGTATTAATGACAAAGCAAAACAATAACACGAACTCACTCAGCACACATCCAACTACCTCTCTGTCTCTCTGGCACATACCTTGTCACTCAGTCGTAACTACTCTACTATAAGCACATAGGCTATTCAGTATGTTACCGTATATGTTTTAAACAACTATCATTACACTAGTAACCTCTCTTGTGGGCTCCAACTCTCTACGATGCGCAAAGTATCTGGGTTGAAGATTCTTATATTACAACAAGGCTGTTTAAAATTATACCCACTTTTAAAATTGTAATGTGTTATGCATGTTCCATTTTAGATTGTATGATTCACCCAGTTAGTGTAAACCTAGAAAATCACTGTGTTAATTACATATTCATGTCATGTTATTGTTATTGTATTATGAAAAGTATAAGGTCATGGAGGTCGAGTCTTTTACTCCTTTCTAGTCAAGTGTGGAAGAAGAGGTGTGGCCGATTCTTCACTAAAGTTCAAATACATAGGTTGGTCCTTGGTAGAAGTCCAGTGATTTAATTTAATCACCAGTTAGTGTAAGGAAGATTAACATTAATTTGCACTCTAGATAACAATTAATGTGGGACTTATAAGCCCCAGAGGGGGGAGATATGGAAGAAATTTTTATTTGATTTTATGTGCCTTTACCCACTCTTGAGAAATAAAGGATAGCCCAGTTTGAAATAATGAGAGACGTGCGTGAGAGGCTGAGCATATAGGCCTCTTGGAATGTGCCTGTTTAAGAAATCTGATCTATACATTGAGGCACCTAGAACGAGGAAACTTAATGAAACCCAGATGTCGAATTTAACATAAGCGCGGGAAAACTGGCTGCTATTGTTCAGGGGCAGTATTTAAGCGAGAAGCCGTCAGGAGTCATGGTGTGTTCTGCAGACCTCCCGACTTTATTGATCAACCAATAAAGTTGTTACTTTCTGAAATCAAAGCCTGAGTCTTCAATTAATTTCCACGACAATACAAAGAGAAACATATCTTTACTTAAAACATACAATGGATATTTGTTCTTTTCTTTGTCAATAAGATACCAGGCAGTGGCAATTTTACCTTGTGGTCTCCTGACATCTTTTCCGATCACACTGAGATTCTCCCAGGGGATCCAATAGCAGGCACCGCTTCTTCATGGGGATACAGAACCTATATATTAGTCAAATTTAAATATAAACTTGTCAATCATAAATACAATCATAAACATATTATAGATCATGTTAGCTGTCTAAAGTGTTTTTTAGGAGTTTGGGGTAAAGCTATTTTCCTACAATACTATGGGTTAAAGACTGCTATCATTTCTGTGCAGTGTTTTTCTTAAAAATAGAGAATGATTTACCAAAAACACAGACTCACTGTGGAGCCTATCCAAGGTTTTGTTGTATGTAAATAATTACTAACAAATATATAAGAAATCTAGTCTGCATATATTTTAATTATCAGCTTGTGTGTCTTTATGGGCATGATTTACGAGCTCTATATAAATATGTATTGACTTTTAAAAAAATATTACATATTAATGCATTTACAGTATCTGGTAATTATAGTCTACATAGAATAGTTTGTTTAATCTACTCAGATACATTTTCAAATGATAAAGTTTTCTTTAAAAATGACATTCTTACACTCAGAATCCAGTGACCATTCTTATTTTATAATACCCACAACAACATCATATGACATTGGGTCCATCTAAAAAGTAAATGAGTAAAAATAATTAGTTTTGCCCCTATTAAAAAAAAATAGTATGCTTTCAGTCATGTAGCATGAAGTACCCGGATTCTAGGTATTTTGCGATCCCATATTGCTGTCATGGCAAGGGAGTCGATCAATGCTGCACTGTGCTGTTTGTCCTGATTGCTCTCCCGCACAAGTATTGTCAGGTATGCATTGATTACCTGTGAATAAAAATGAAAGGATACATTTGGTATAGCGTTAATTACTGGAGACTTTAATAGTCATTTTGGGAATCCAGAAGACCCTCTGAGAACAGCATTTATGTCCATACTGGACTCAGTAGGAGTAAATCAGTGTGTAGTAGGACCCACTCATAAAGCAGGTCACACTTTGGATTTAATATTATCCTTTGGATTAAGTATAAGAAATATAACCACAATTCCACAGTCTGAAGATCACAGTATCTCAGATCACTATCTTGTCTCGATTAAAGTGTGTCATAGTAATAATGTATGCACAGCACCGTGCTACCGCCTTAAACGTACATTCACATCAAATACCACACAGAGCTTTATCAATAATCTCCCAGAGTTATCAACTTTGATTGGATCTGACTTCACAGAACTCGATCAGGTGACCGAATATTTAGAGTCAACACTTCATTATAGCTTAGATAATGTAGCTCCAGTTAAAAGGAAAATGATAAGAGATAAGAAACTCGCTCCTTGGTATAATGACCACACACGCACTTTAAAACAAACCGCTCGAAAATTAGAACGTAAATGGCGCCAAACTAAATTGTTAGTATTCCAAATAGCATGGAAGGAGAGCATCCTGAACTATAAAAAAGCTCTCAGTGCTGCTAGATCAATGTATCTCTCCACTCCACTATAGAAAATAACAAAAATAATCCGAGATTTTTATTTAATACCGTAGCTAAATTAACTAAAAACAAAACCACTGCAAAATCATAAATATTAGGCAAAAAATTCAGGCTTTGAAAACAGGCAATTTAAGTAATACAGATGATAAACTAACCACACCACATCAGAACTTAGAATACTTTACTCCCCTTGAAGCAAGAGAACTAATTTCACTCATCTCTTCTTCAAAATCGTCAACCTGTATATTAGATCCTATACCGACACATTTTCTCAAGCAGATAGTACCAGCAATAACAGAACCCCTGTTGAAAGTAATTAACTGCTCACTCAGCAGTGGGTATGTTCCCAAATCCTTTAAACCGCTAATCAAGAAACCTGACCTTGACCCCTGTTAGCTTTCCAATTACAGGTCGATATCAAACCTTCCCTTTATCTCCAAGATTCTGGAAAAGGTAGTATCACAGCAGCTATGTTCACATCTACATAGAAATAACATAAATTAACTGTATTTGTCAGGATTTAGGCTTCATCACAGCACAGAGACAGCACTTGTTAAAGTAGTAAATGACCTCCTGGCCTCTGATCAGGGTTGCGTCACTATACTTGTGTTACTGGGCCTCAGTGCAGCTTTTGACACCATTGATCATAGTATTCTCCTTCACAGATTAGAAAATGTGGCGGCACGGCGGTGTAGTGGTTAGCACTGTCGCCTTGCACCGCCAGGCTCCGGGTTCGATCCTGGACCAGGCTCGATTCCCGTCTCTGTGTGCATGGAGTTTGCATGTTCTCCCCGTGCTTGGTGGGTTTCCTTCGGGTACTCCGGTTTCCTCCCACAATCCAAAGACATGTAGGTTAGGCTAATTGGAGTTCCCAAATTGCCCGTAGTGTGAATGTGTATATGTCTGTGTGCCCTGCGATGGATTGGCACCCTGTCCAGGGTGTATCCTGCCTCGTGCCCTAAATCTCCTGGGATAGGCTCCAGGCTCCCCGTGACCCTGAATACAGGATTAAGCGGTAATGATGATGAGTGAGTGAGATTAGAAAATGTAGTAGGAATTAAGGGAACGGCCCTCTTGTGACTCAGATCCTATTTGACTGATCGTTATCAGTTTGTAGATTTAGATGGTGACCATTCCTCATGTTCTCAAGTGGAGTTTGGTGTTCCACATGGTTCAGTTTTAGGCCCCTTTACATGCTTCCTCTGGTCAACATAATTCGTAAACATGGTATTAGTTTTCATTGTTATGCTGATGACACACAATTATACGTCTCAGCAAAACCAGATGAGAAAAACCAGTTTACTAAAATTGAGCAATGTGTGCAGGACATAAGAGATTGGATGTTAATTAATTTTACGATCCACCACGCCTACTTCGATCAAAGGATGCAGGCTGCTTCTCAGTACCACGTATTATTATTAATACTACAGCAGGGGGCAGATCTTTTTCTTACAAAGCCCCAAAGTTATGGAATAGTCTTCCTATTAATGTTCGGGACTCAGACACAGTCTCAGTGTTTAGGCTAAAAACCTATTTATTTAGCCAAGCATTTTTGTAAATAGATTAGCTTAGGTAAAGGAGCAGATCTGGGGGACTCATGGACATAGAGTATTATGGTGAACTGGTATTATGGTTTAGATGCTGTCTTCCTCACTCTCATTGATCACTCAGGTTTGTTGACGGTGAGGTGATTGGTTGCTTTACATCTCAGGGAGCCCTCATATCTGTGTTTCCTTCTGGCTCTCCCTTTTAGTTATGCTGTTATTGTTAGTACAGAGTCCCTGCTTGCACTAAATATACATTCACCTTGTACAATGTTTGACTGTGACCATACCTAACTGCCATCTTTCCTTCTCTCCTCTTCTGCTCTTTCCTCTCTCTCTCTCCTTCTCTCTCCTTTTCCCTCTCCCTGTCTTTCTGTCGAGCTATACATGTCGCTCCTGAGCTGCCAGTGATCCAGACCCCTCTACCTCTGGACCTGTCTAACTCGTCCTAGAGTCCTGCTTTTGGTTGGAGATCTCATTGCATGGATGCCCCGTGTGGTCTGCCTGGGATGAATGTGGTGGCTGGGGATGGTTCCACTTTTCCACGAAGACTGTCCTCGACTGTTGCAGAAGGCTGTTCTTTGGGGACCTGTGACTTCAGTCACTCGATAGTTCAGGACTGGAATTTCCTACAGTCTACCTGAGCCTCCAGCAACAAACTGGGCTTTAATTTAAAGCCATCTCCTGTTATACTAAATTTCCAGTCTTGAACAGTATTATGCTGATCAATCCTTCCTATCCATTTTCACCCAAATGAGGATGGGTTCCCTGTTGAGTCTGGTTCCTCTCAAGGTTTCTTCCTATTACCATCTCAGGGAGTTTTTCCTTGCCACCGTCACCCTCAGCTTGCTCATCAGAGACAAGCTTACCATTTTGATTCATACACATTCACATTTCATACAAACTTAATTCTTTTAATTGTGTAAAGCTGCTTTGCGACAATGTCAATTGTTAAAAGTGCTATACAAATAAAATTTTATTTTATTTTATTTGGTGCATTACATCATATTTAAATGGGTGCAATATTTCAAATGAGTCGACACATGGCATTTTTGGACAACATTTGGAATGTTAAATGGGATTGATAAACAATTGCTCCTAACTATTCACAAATTACAGAGAACTAAAACATATTTAAATAATACCTCACTCTCCAGTTCCATCTTAGGACCTATTCGTCCAATGTCCCAATAATATAGTTTGTATGGTTCCACTTTAGAAAGGATAATATGGGTATCATTTTCTGCCCAAGCATCTTGCAGATCTGTGACAGTATTACACATCGTTAATGTCACAGTTTACTGTGTAGTTTTAAGTTTAAACGTGATCAATGTTAACATTTTATCCTATAAAAATTGTCCCCCATTTTCTTGTAACAGTTACCAGCTGTTGAAAGAAAAAATAGTTAACCCTAGAACATTAATAAATACAGATAAACCAATATTACAGTCACCTTTTTCTGTGGTTGCGTTACAAACAATGTATCTTGCTGATCGTGTCTGGAGGTCCAGTTGTGGTGATGATCGTGTCTGGGGGTCCAGTTGTGGTGATTATTGTGTCTAGGGGTCCAGTAGTGGTGATGATCGTGTCTGGGGGTCCAGTAGTGGTGATGATCGTGTCTGGGGGTCCAGTTGTGGTGATGATCATGTCTGGGGGTCCAGTTGTAGTGATGATTGTGTCTGGGGGTGCAGTTGTGGTGATGATCGTGTCTGGGGGTCCAGTTGTGGTGATGATCGTGTCTGGAGGTCCAGTGGTGGTGATGATTGTGTCTGGAGGTCCAGTGGTGCAGATGGACGGTTCAGTGGTGGTGGTGCTGCTCTGGCAGGAGGTGCAAAAAATTACAGAGGGCTTGGGAGTTGATGTACCAACACATGTAGATATTGGGGCAGCTGTTTCAGCCAATGTGTTAACTTTTATTTGCAAAGGAACACGGCAATCATCTTTAATTAAAAGTTTTAAATGATCTGTGTTAACCTTTTTGTGCACAGTGCCATTTTGTCCTAGAATTTCAGCACTTTTTCCATCCAGGGACAAAATTGTAAAAGGACCAAGAAAATTTGGCTACAATTTGCCCCCCTTCCTTTGCTCACTTCGCTTGTTCTGCCTCCACACCTGGTCCCCAACCTTAAAGTCTACAATGGGTGCACCAGACCTGACTCTCCGCTGTATGTGCTCCTGTTGCTTTTCCACATTTGCCTGTACAATTTGTCTGACCGAGTCGAGCCTTTTTATGTTCTCACAGACAGTTTCCTCAGCAATAACTGCTTCCACACTACTGTCAACCTGTAAATAATAGAGTAAAAGACTTAGGAGTAAAAACGTAAATAAGACCGGCACACACACATGCACACATCCCTTTACTAACCCAATAATCCTGTGACACTTCGGAGGGATACCGAGCCTCTATTCCAAACATTAAAAAATAAGGGGAGTACTTGCTGGTAGCCTGAGTTTTAGTTCGAAGGTTGAACATCACTGCATCCAAGTACTCATCCCATGTGTCTAATATTTCCTCCACCAGTTTTCCAAGTGCTCTGAAAAACATTCATCGGTCATACCAGGCCAAAAAAACTTTTTAGCAATTGCATCTCTTTTTTTTTTCTGACCTGTGTGGGCTCCCAACGGACTTAAATGAAAGTCTTTAAAAATTTTGGCTTTATTTTCCCCCTCAGTGCCACCTAACTTGAATAACACATCTCCTGTCATAAAATTAATAAATGTTTAGTGCCACCTTACTGGAGTAAAACACACAATGCTCTGTAATTAATTACTACTAATTCTGTAAACATAAATTAAAATTTTGTGGCATATCTGCTTACCACGAAATGCCTCCCCCTTCCTGGATGTTATATACTGTGTCCCAGCTTCATATAAATTCAGCCACATAAATACAGGACAAATACCAGTAAGTGCTGCAGGTTTCTTATGGCACTTCTTTTCCTAATCAGAGTTAGACATGGGGGGCATTTCGTGGCACAGCAGCTTACCATGAAATGTTCCACCTTCCTGGATCTTATACACTGTGTCCCAGCTCCATATAAATTCAGCCATATGAACACAAGACAAAAACCAGTAAGTGCTGCAGGTTTGGTGTCTGTGACCTTTTCCTAATCAGAGTTAGACAGGGGGGAGGGGGGCATTTCATGGCTGCTCCAATCTACTTAGATATTGCACAGAGGGGAGTTCATTTCTTTTCTATTCATCCTAGCTTATTTTCAGCGGAAGAAGAAATAGTAAGTTTTGGTAAGTCTGGATTCTACTTTCTAGCCAGTGTTGTGTAGGGGCAGGGGACCATGGATTGGTGTAATTTATTTATCTATTTATTTTAACCTTGCTGCATAAGAAAAGAGTCGCGACAAATTCGTTACTTTTAATAAGGTGGTGTTTGATTTGATGTTATATAATTTCCAAGTTTGATAGAGTCGATTTTAGAGTGCATTTATACGTGCGATGCGAATAGGAAGTAAATAAACACGTAGCAATGCAAAGAGGACAGAGCTGAGAAATATTTAAGCAATATAAATTCAACAAAGTGTGATCACAATGGAGCATCGTGTTACTGAACGCAGCTGTGTTTACAAAACCGAGCGTAGGGAAAGGAAAAAATTCGCTAACGCGTTTAAATGAAAAGGCGCGCTGGCTTTTCTTTGAAGAAAGCGATTTCGAAATGGGGGGCGAGCCGCAGAAACGGGTTGGGGGGGGGGGGGGGGGGGGGTTCGTTTTAGGGCATAACATGGGGCGCAATACGGGGCGCCGCCTCGCTTAAAGTTAGGCAGAGAAGAATATGCTACTTTAACATGTAATTATTTAACATAATAATTATGTATTGTAATAATGAAATAAAGTAATTTAGTCACAATATTCCGCCGTATTTCGTAATATTATTTATTTGCAATAAAAAAAAAATCTAAACTGTATTACGTTCATTTGTGTTCGTGTACGCGGGGCGACAAACGAATGTCTATGTAGGCACGTACATTTTTGAAAAGCATTGTGACTTGAGGCTGAGCTCTAATTGGGTCTTTTTAAATCATCCTTGGGGTGCAGCGCTGTGCGCCCCGAACCCTCCCATTTTTGTTCTTAGCCAATCAATATTGTTTTTAAATATTTGGGCTCATGTGATTTGACCATTCTCAAAGAGTCTTTTCCAGCACCTCTTATGGCAAGCGGAGCTGCTGACTGGATGTGATGCGAGTCATGCCTTTATTTTATACTAGTAGTAATGATGCTTAATCACCTGATAAATGCCTATTTACAGGCGAGTATTAAAAGTTTAATTTTAATTTTGTTTGCGCCCCACCCCCCAAGTTCTCTTTGTTTATACAAAATATCAGCAAATAATCTGTTTTGGGACACATGCAGAAGACTTGCAGGTTTGTTTCATATAACTATGCAATCTACATACATGCTTGTCTGCTTACAGTAGCTCAATTATTTACTATTTATTTTTTAGTGGTGCTTTGCGAAGTGAAGGACTACTATTATAATCTCACAGTCCCATAGACTTTACATTGAGACCAACATCAGCTATGACATCAGCTATATCCATGACTATGACATGGAAAGCTCTATGATGTCATGGAAAGCACCACTCACATTTTCTTCAGAAAATGTGCCTGTCTAGTTTACTTTTATTGTTTAAAACTAATGACAGAACTTGGATTTGTTTGGAACTGACTGGGAGACATTTGATCGTGTCAGCAAAAAACCTGTTGGTGTTGAAGTGCCAGAATATGGGTGTTCTCTGTCTACAGCGGTAGTAGAAGCTCTAAAGTCCATTATGAATCGTTGTGCACCATCTGAATCTTATGGTAGAGATCTGTATATATAAATGGTTTAATACACTGAAAGTCTGAGTACAACAAGTCACAGTATTTAAGTATCTATTACAAAAATGTGACAAACTACCTATCACACAATGTTAGCAAATTGAATGAAATAAATTGGACTGGGCCACATTATTATGTACACCTATAAAATATAATGTAATGCAAAACAGTAGCTTATTAGTAAGGGGGTATTTATAATGTTTTGGACCCCTCATTAATTTTGAATAAGGTGGCCAAAACATTAGAAACATCTCTCAGCTCCACCACCTTTTCAATAATGTACATAGTAGAATTATCACCTTTCTGACAGTTTCAACATAAAAACTAATATACCTTATAACCTTGTAAAAGTAGAATTTATGACAGAGCTGCTTGCTGTATTGGATGTACAGACGTAAATAGAATGAAATAATACCACCATAAATGATTAGAGGATGTTTAAAGCTGAGAGTGTTTTAGTCTGTAAGTGATAATATTCTGTGGGCTATATTTGATGTATTACCTGTCTTTTGTTCACACTGTTTTTTTTTTCTTTCCAGATTTTCTCCCTAAATTTGTCCAATTCCTCCCCGTCACTAGGGGGCTCCCACATTAAGGCTACTACTACCACTCAGACGGGAGGGCGAAGACTATCGCGTGTTTCCTCCGAACCACATGACGCAAACCGACCGCATCTTTTCAAACCGCTCGCTCACAAACCGTTGGGGGCGGCGTAACACTTTCGGAGGACAGCGCTATCCGCTCCTTCCACTTGCGTGAGCTCATGGATGCCCCTGATTGGCTGTAGAGCCGTGATTAATGTGGGAGCACCAAATACCTCTCACCCCTCCCCTTCAAGAGACCTAGGCCAATCAGCTCTCTCTAGGCCTCCGGCTGTGAGAGGTAACAGCAATGGATATCAGGTGCATGAAAATACAGACCAGACTATGCATTAATTTTAGGGGTTTTGAAGTTAAAGAAACAGTAAATATATACAGTAAATATCAAATACCACTCAGTTTTACATTGTAGAATAATCAACAAATTGACCTTACTATGTTATACATTGTCCACAGTCTTATCTTTGACAGAGTAATGGCTTTTGAATTTCTGTGCAATCAAACATTTTCTGTGAAGGTTTGTCTATTTCTGCCTTTTTCACCACTGTTTATTTAGAGTAGAATTGCATACCGTTTATTTAACTTGTTCAGCAGGCGGCATAGTGAATCTATTCTTCTCTGTAACTCATACACTATGTGGGTATTCACTGACAGTGACAGTAACACAATAGGACGATAATACTTACCTGTATTAATAATATGACAATTGCAATATTACATTTAAATAAAATATGTAATACAATATTACATATAATAATACAATATTACATACATATACTAGTTTACTGTGCAATATTTACAAATGCTCTTGTATTAACTTAGTGTGCAATATGGTGCTTACTGTTTGAGGACTCTTTATATTTTATTGAATTTTTTATTATTATTTTTTTTTACTTTTCCTTTTTTACTTTCTACTCTACAAGAGTTAGCAACTGTAACCAGGAATAAGCAATTTCCCTCTGGGATTAATAAAGTTCTTTGAATCTTGAATCTATTACAATTCTAGTTGTAATTAAAGATTTTTACATGGTTTGAGTTAAGTTAAAATTATTTAGATTTAAACATTTAAATATTTACAAAGTCATGAAGACAATAAAGAATGTTTAAAAAGTTGTTTTTTTACCATACATGCTGGAAGGCATGATTTTGTTTTCTAATTAATAAGTCTTTTTGCTTTTGTCTGTGTGATGCTGAGAAAAAAGCATTTCCCAAGGTCTAAGTGTTGTACGAGCTCAGAAACACGGTGAAACACAAAGTGAAGAAGTACACTTTACAATAAAGTACACTGTAAACCCTAATGTTAAAATTAATGAAACATATTGAGTTCTGTTAACTTAAACAATTACAATTCGTTCAAATTACGGTAATAGACCTTGATGAGTATTTAGAACCTTTTGGTATTCATGAGTTTGAAGAAATGACACTTTTCAAGTAGTGTTAGCTGAACAAATTTGATATTTTAAACCACAACTGTCTCCTTAAAGTTCCACCTATTTAAAACCTTTCAGCCTAGCGATTTTGCGTCTGACATCATCAATGCGCATGTAAACTGCCCACATTGAATTGTTTTGATCAAGATGGTGGATTGGTCTGTCTTCACATGATCTAAAATTGTCAAATAATACTTATTTGATTTGTAACAGAGCACTGGTGGCTTAGTGATAGGTGTTGCGTCTGCCATGAGAAAGGACTGGGTTCGATTTCCAGCCACTGGATGAAGTGCCTGTCCCAAGCCCAGATAAAAATGGGAGGCTTGCGTTCAGAACGGCATCTGGCGTAAAAATTGTGACAAATTGCTGTGGCGACCCATTGCCAGGAGCAGGCGAAGTAATTTGCAACAACTAAAAAAATATATAGTATTTGTTAGTCTACTCAGTAATGCAAATAAGGATTAATATGAATGAGTACAACAAACTCAAAACGTTCTGTTTATTTAAAATTGGAAACATCATTACTTTAAAAAATTAAAGTAACTGATTTAACTGATTACCTCAAATGATTTTTAGTTTTACCAGTGTTTACAGTGTATTAGTTCAAATATAGTTTTCAAAGCAGTAATGTGATGCAGAATGTTTAAAAATATTTTTTTACCGTACATGCCAAAAGGCCTGATTTTCTTTTCTAATTTATGCCCTTTTGCATTTATGCGTCTGATGCTGAGAAAAAGCATTTCCTGAGGTCTAAGCATAGTACGAGCTCAGAAACACTGAGATCTTGCAAAAACACTATAGTGTCATGAATCGTTTCACTTAGTGTTTTGTGTTTATCAAACACAACATTTCCTCTGAATGGGAAAGTGTACACAAGCAGTTCACGCAATCAGTTCCACAGCTTACATTACACTGCTTTCCTACTGAACCCTACAACTCAGCAGAGAAAGTAGTTATTTATCATATTATGCTAAAAGTAATCTCTTTGTGTTTTATTAGTCCTTTCACTTTTCTATGGTAGATGCACAAGCTCAGGATTGACACTGTAATAAAGGTAATAAAGTAACAAACAAACAAAGTTTAAAAAGTTATCCATCATGCAGAATGTATTTATCAATGATTTAAGAGATCAGTCCTCTCATTCTTGTTAATCCAAAACTTAGTGTTGCTCAAGCTCTCCAACATTGAGATCCCGCAGCACTGGTCTACCTTCAAATCCTTAGAAGCCGTTTTTATATGTTTGCAAACTTTGCTTTTATTAGTATATATCAATGTTTACTTTACCATGCAATATTTCAACACAACTGAAGCTATCTCAAATCACTGTCTTATCTCAATTAAAGTATGTCATAGTAATAATGTACGCACAGCACCACGTTACCACATTAAACGTGCATTCACATACCACACAGAGCTTTATCAATAATCTCCCAGAGTTGGGGGTCGCAAGATGGCCGATATAGAGTAGCAGCATTTTTCACTAGCTCCCGCACCACTCAGTAAATTATTTGGTAATTTCTCATAAATTTCGGACGCAATTTCACGGCTTTGGTTATGTGACTGTGGTAGTATGTCTTGGAATCCTTCTGGCCACAATCTTTTTCGAATATGCCTCGTACAGCAAAGAAAGCCGAGAAAAAAGAATCTGCCCCAACTGAGTCGGTGGATTCATCAGAACGAGAGGAGGGCGAAACTGGCGGTGATTTTGAATTAAACCCGGCCATGACAAAAGCGTTTCAACACATGACAGAAACGATTTCAAAGACAATAGACGCCAAACTCGGCCCTTTAGCTGAGTTAGTACACATTCATTCTAAACAAATAGAGAATTGCAAGACTCGGTTGGGTGAGGCCGAATGGAGAATCGTCTCATCGGAGGAGCTTACTGAAAGTTTGCAGGCCCGAGTTCGAAAATTAAGATTGAGAGGGCTCACCGCACTTTAGCTCCCCGACCTGGCGTTAAAGAGAGGCCGAGACCGTAGGTTGTACGCATGCATAACTTCGGAGATAAACAGAGGATTCTTGATGCAAGTAGGAAGTTGTCCGTGAATGGAAGCCTGTTGTTCGCCAACAGCAAGATATCTTTCTATCAAGACTTCTCCGCTGCGGTGCTTTGGAAGCGCAGAGAATTCGACTCGGTTAAACATCGCCTGCAGGAGATTGGTGCCCGGTATGCAATGTTATATCCAGCTAAACTACGTGTTACTATTGGAAATGCCACCAGGATTCTTGATACACCTGCAGCGGTCTCAGATTTTATTGGTGAGAATGCTCAGCACATCCGACCTGCCTCGGGTGTCGATCCTCCGCCGGGCGGCTCTTCGACGGGCGACTGAACTATGGGTCTTGATTTTGTCCATGACTACTGTCCCTTATCTTTTATTCTACGCGCGTTCACGTAAAATGTTGCATAATTGCTGTGTGGTGCGGGTTGTGGGCTCGTCTCTTTACTTCTTGGGTGAGTTGGTTTTGAAAGTATTTTGTTTTGGGACATTTTGAATGGAAGAGGTGTTTTTGGGGCATTTAAGTTCCCTCTCAGAGAAGGGAAAATGCCTCCTGTTCTTATTTGTTACGTTCTGTTATTTTTATTTTAGGATGCTGATACCTTTGGTTTCTGTGTTCTACTGCTTGTTCCACTGCCCTGAAACGCCTGTGTATTTTTCATTCTTTGCTGTAATTTTGTGTTTATCTTCTGTGGAAATCTTTCATGCAAATGACTATGATTATGAAGAGTTTTTATTTTATTTTATTTTATTTTTTTATTCTCCTTTATTATTATTTTTTTTTACTTTCTTATGTACTTATTACATCAAAATGTACAAAGTTTAGATGGTCAATAGCAATTTAAGAGTTTCCACGTGGAATGTAAGGGGTCTGCATGGTAAACTTAAAATACGGAAGGTTTTTGATTTCTTAAGTAAGGAGCATGTTGATTTGGCCCTATTGCAGGAGACTCATCTGAATGACAGGGAGCACTCTAGTCTTAGACATAAGTGGATTGGTCACATCTACTTCTCTTCCTTCACAACAAGTAGTAGAGGGGTAGCTATCCTTGTTAATAGAAATGTACACTTTAAAATTTTACAGACTATTAAGGATAAACGAGGTTGTTATGTTATTGTTAAAGGATTAGTGTATGGAGAAGAGGTTACGCTTTTAAATATATATTCTCCTCCAAACTTTGCTTCTGACCTCCTCACTAAGGCCTTTTCAGATTTACTTGATATCGCATCAGGTAAAGTAATCATTGGGGGGGGGGGGGGGGGGGGTTTCAATTGGTTGTTAAATCCCACATTAGACAGACTCCCTTCAAAAAATAACTATTCCTCTCAGCAATCAAAAACTTTGTCTGCCTTGTGTGATAAGCTAGGATATGTGGATGTCTGGCGCACTCTTAATCCTCTATGAACAGAATTTACATTTTACTCTTTTCCTCATAAGTCCTATTCCAGGATCGATTATCTTTTTGTTCCCAGTGCAATTTCACAATATGTCTCCTGTATTATAAACAATACTGTTATCTCCGATCATGCTATAGTAATGTTAGACATGGCAGTGGGAGGCCTCACAAGATCCACTAAACACTGGAGATTTAACACACTTTTGCTTAAAGATAATCAGTTTCTTTCATATCTTAGCTCTGAATTTAAGATTTTTTGGTCAATCAATTCAGAGACAGTTGATGACCCATCCCTGCTATGGGAGACTTGTAAAGCTTACATTAGAGGATTAGTCATATCTTATTCCATTACAAAAAAGCGGACACAAATAGAGAAACAGAAGCGCTTAGAGCTTGAACTTAAAAGGGCTACAGAAGAGCATGTGAATGATCCCTCTACCGCAAACTTGGAAAAGTTAAGTGCAATACGTGTCTCCTTGGACTCGGTAATAACGCAACAGGCGAACACTAAAATATTTTTCTCAAAGCAAAGATTATTTGAACATGGCAACAAACCTAGTAAATATTTATCTTATTTATTGAAGGATAGATTTAGTCCACAATTCATCACTTCTATTAAAGATCCTACAGGAAATCGATCATTTGATTCTGGTTTTATAAATTCTACATTCAAGCAGTTTTACTCTGATTTATATCTTTCTGAATATTCTCATTTACAATATAATGCCATGGAAACATTTTTTGATCAATTAACTTTCCCTATTATATCTGATGAACAGAGGATGGTTTTAAATGTCCCTATATTAAAAGAGGAAGCCTTAGTGGCACTAAATTTGCTACAATCTAACAAATCCCCTGGTCTAGGGGGTGAAGTCTAGGGAGTCTAGGGGATGGTCTAGGGAGTGAAGTGTATAAAGAATTTAAGTACTTGCTAATAGATCCCCGGTTAGAGATGTATAAACATTTTTTTATGTCCAATATGCTGCCTCAGTCACTTAGAGAGGCCAATATCCCCCCTGGTTTAAAAAAAGGGAAAAGATCCAGAGGAATGTGGGCCCCACTGGCCTATCTCTTTGCTGAATGTGGATTTAAAATTGCTCTCTAAAATCCTTGCTTTATGTTTGGAGAAAATACTTTCATCTGTAATTGATGAAGATCAAACAGGCTTTATTAAGGGTAGAAGTTCTTGTGATAATATCAGAAGACTCCTTAATGTCATTGAACTCTCTCATAATTACAATGCTGACACTCTTATTTCATCTTTAGATGCGGAGAAGGCCTTCGACCGAGTGGAGTGGCCTTATTTATTTTACACTCGTCATAGATTCGGACTTGGCGATAACTTTATTCAGTGGGTCCGCTTACTCTATTCCGCACCTCTTGCAGCCGTCATTACTAATGGTCAAAGGTCAGACAACTTTCCTCTGTCTCGGGGCACTAGACAGGGATGTCCCCTTTCCCCATTGCTTTTTGCTTTAGCGATAGAGCCTTTAGCTCAGGCAATTAGGGGGGAGACAGCTATAGCTGGGGTGCTAAAGAGCATAAGATATCCCTTTACGCGGATGATATTCTGCTCTTCCTGTCAAATCCTGAGGTTTCTGTGCCAAAGTTAGTTATTATTAATTATTTTGGGAAATTTTCAGGTTATAAGGTTAATTTTTCCAAGTCTGTGGGTTTACATTTGGGACATACTAGCTCACATGTAATTAATGCCTCAACTTTTCCATTTAAGGTCTCAGACACAGGCTTTACATATTTAGGTATTAATATCACCCCGATGATATGTCAACTGACTAAAGCTAATTTCATTCCATTGCTAGATAAAATTCGTAGTGATCTAATCAGATGGTCAGACCTTCCTCTTTCCTGGCTTGGGAGGATTGCAGTAATTAAGATGAACATAATGCCCAGGCTTCTGTATCCCTTACAGATGATACCTATCTTGTTGCCAAATAAAAGAATAAAGGAATTAAATGGGTGGCTTAGCTCATTTATATGGAATAAGCGGAAGCCAAGGCTAAAATTCTAAAAATTGCAGCTTTCTGGTTCTTCAGGGGGATTAGATCTGCCAAATGTTAGAAGATATCAATTGGCCTGTCAGCTCAGATACATAGCCGAATGGGTTAAAGAGGACTCAAGATCTATTTGGCTAGATTTAGAGGCTTCTCAGTTAACTTGTTGTAACGCCCTCTGCTCGAGCCAAGTCATGATCACCTGCGCTCCTCCCCACATTCGGCTTCCGTTTTGCCGCTTCCTTCACAGGCATGAGCACACCTGATCCGCATTTCATTCATTAGTTTTCACGATATATAATTCACCCAGGAACAACCGTCCGGTGCCGAATTATTTTCGTGCTCCAAGCCCAGTGTCTAGTTTACCTTTTGTTTCTAGTGGATCTGCTAAATATACCTTTGCCGTCTACGTTGTTGACCCTTTTCTCCTCTGACTACGTCCTTAGCTTCACGACTCGGAATTGTTTGCTGCGCTGACTGATAACCCGGCTTTGACCCTCTGCTTTCGCTTTTGTCTCTCTCTCTCTCAAACTGCACGCCGGATTCAGCGCGCGCGCCGCAGCCTTCACCTCTCCACACAGCTGCGCTCACACGGCCTCTGCTCTCTCTCAACCTGCGCGCCGGATCGTGCACGCGCGCTGCAGCTTTCATATTTCCACACAGCCACGCTCACGCGGCCGTTGCTCTCTCTCAACCTGCGCGCCGGATTGTGCACACGCGCTGCAAGATGTGCTTGCATCTCTCCACACAGCCGTGCTCACTCTGCTGCTTCTCTGTGCCACACAACCACTGCCAAGCCACGACACTGCCCACTTCAGACAGCATCCCCAAGTACTGTATCCTTGATTGAACTTCTCTTCTGTCTAACTCTTGTATTTCTTCATTAAAGTCTATTATATTGAACCCTATCTGTTGTGTCTGCTTCTGGGTCCGCCACGCCTGTCTCACACGGACCAGCCCTGACACTTGTCCTCTACAAAATTTGTTATTTGTGAGACATTTCAAGGTAATAAAGTCCTTTTGTGTGACGACAGAATTGTACTTAATACATGGATGGCTTGGTCAGCCATATGCAAGATAGAGGGCAGGGCCAACATATCATCCTCTCTAACCCCCATTGATAATAACCCAGAGTTTCTGCCCAGTCTCTTAGATCTTGGCTTTAAAAACTGGAACACTCATGGGATATGCAGACTTATGGATTTGTTCTGTGATGGATCTTTAATGTCTTTCGAAGACATTATCATAAAATATAAGCTTCCCCGATCTAACTTCTTTCGGTTTCTTCAAATTAGGAATTATATTTTTAAAAGTACTACTCTTGTCACTAACTCTTCTATATTGAGAAAATTCTGTTGAATCCCCCACTGCGTAAACAGATCTCTCACTTCTATAATGCGCTCTGTTCATATGAAGTGGTAAACACCCAGGACCTTAGATGTTTATGGGAGGAGGAGCTGCATTCAACTATCACAGAGGAGGAGTGGGAACAAGTCTGGAGGCAGGCAAATAAGATCTCTATCTGCAATAGGGCCAAAGCTATTCAACTCTGAATCCTGCATAGATTGCATATTACACCTCTTCTCAGAAGCAAATTTGACTCAAGAAATTCTCCACTCTGTCTCAAGTGTAAAGTAAAAGTGGGAGATTATATTCATCTTGTATGGAATTGTTCCGTTATAAGTGCTTATTGGTCAAAAGTTGTGGGTTGTATGAGCTGTATTTTTAAATCTGAGATATTGTTGGACCCATTGTCTTTGATTCTCGGTCTCCCAGTTGGACAACTGCAGAACAAATTCAATGAACGCTTATTTCAGATTTTAGCTTTTTCTGCTAGGAAAAATATATTGTTGAACTGGATTAGTGATAAACCCCCATCTTTGAAAGGATGGCACAAGATCATTAGAGAAATGATTCCATTGGAGTTTTTAACCTATGTTACTCATATGACCACTGAAGCTTTTCTTAAAATATGGTCTCCATACTTGGACTTTATAGATGTATCCTTAAGTAATATACTGATGTGTATTGGTGTGTTATAATGCATTATTATTTCTGTATACTTTTAATTTATTATGAGTATTGCTATTTATTTATGTATTTTATTTTATTTTGGTTATTTTGTTAATTATTTTTCTTTTTCTGTCTCTGTCATTTGTATTGTAAAGATGGGCAGGGTATATGGATTTGTTTGAGTGTTGAGTGTTTAAAATGTCAATAAAAAGAAATTCACCAACAAAAAAAAATCTCCCAGAGTTATCAAATTTGATTGGATCGCCATCTGACTCCACAGAACTCGAGCAGGCGACTGAATATTTAGAGTTGACATTTCGTTATACCTTACAGTACAGTAGCTCCAGTTAAAAGGAAAATGATTAAAGATAAGCAACTCGTTCCCTGGTATAATGACCACACACACACTTTAAAGCAGGCCGCTCGAAAAATTAGAATGCAAGTGGTATCAAACTAAATTATTAGCATTTCAAATAGCATGGAAGGAGAGCATCCTAAACTATATAAAGAAAAAGCTCTCAGTGCTGCTAGATCAATGTATGTCTCCACTCTTATAGAAAACAACAAAAATAATCCTAGATTTTTATTTAATACCGTAGCTAAATTAACTAGTAACAAGACCACTGCAGAAATCTCCACAACAACAACATACAGTACTAAGGACTTCATGGAGTTTTTCAATAATAAAATCTTAAATATTAGGCAAAAAATTCAGGTCTTGAAATCAGACAATTTAAGTGATACAGATGATAAACTAGCCACATCAGTACTTTACTCCCCTTGAAAAGCATAAACTAATAATTTCACTCATCTCTTCTTCAAAATCATCAACCTGTGACTTAGATCCTACACCGACACATTTTCTCAGAACCCCTGTTGAAAATAATTAACTCTTCATTCAGCAGTGGGTATGTTCCAAAATCCTTTAAATTAGTAGTTATTAAACCACTAATTAAGAAACCTGACCATCTGTCCCCTGTCCCCACACAGAGCTTTATCAATAATCTCCCAGGGTTATCAAATTTGATTTGATTTTATCCCCTGTCAGCTGTCCAATTACAGGCCAATATCAAACCTCCCCTTTATCTTGAAGATTTTGGAAAGGTAGTAGTGCAGCAGCTATGTTCATATCTACATAGTGTTGTGGAATTTACCAATGTTGTCATATGTCCCAGCTCACTATAGGAGATGTAATCTGTATAGCTGAAACAGTTATAGGCATCTAAGCAGGGTGAATCGCAGCTTGACGAGAACGAAGGCGTCGTAGGAAGACATCGCTACCTGACATTGCTGCAACATCTGTGGAAAAAGAATCAGTTGACATTTGAGGCTGGGGGCAGCGAGATGTAGATGTATTGCAAGATGTATTGTGTGGTGTCTGCGGTTAGCGCACTTCTTACGAAATTGTCTGGCAGTTAGTAAGACACAAGACAATGATATGCATTTTGCGGGCTATGTTAAAAATATTTAGAGGCAGTAGAGAGCAGCTTAGTTCATCCAGCTAATTGGTTAGTAGGGTAAGGCTGTTAGAACATGAATCACAGGACACAGGATCTGTTGTTCTATGATAATGTTCTTAGGCAGTGTTACCAGGCATTGTTAATTTAAGTTCACAAGACTTTGTGTTCTTTTATTTTCCTTTGAACCCTTTGCTTAGTTATACTTATTTACCATGTATTGCTTTTCTTTGCTGAAGTTGTAGTTGATTGTAATATAAAATAATAAAGGAACTGCCTCCCATTGCGAGGTTAGGACCAGCAGCTGTGAGTTCTTGAACAGAACAGGCGATTCCGGGGACTACATTTCTAACACTTTCTAAGATGAGTCTTGAGCTGACCTTTACAGAATTTGACACCAGTAATGGTTCATCCCTTGCAGATAGATATTTCCTGTTTGAGTTTGTGATTAGGGAATGTTTATCAAATGCAACGCGATAATAGGAATATTATAAATGAACTGTATCAGTCAGGATTTAGGCCTCATCAAAGCACAGAGACAGCACTTGTTAAAGTAGTAAATTACCTCCTATTGGCCTCTGATTCAGGGTTGCATCACTGATTCAGGGTTGCATCACTATACATGTGTTACCTTCACAGATTAGAAAATGTGGCTCAGATCCTATTTGACTGATCGTATCAGTTCGTAGATTTAAATGGTGACTATTCTGCATGTTTTTAAGTAGAGTTTGGTGTTCCACAGTGTTCTGTTTTAGGCCCACTGCTTTTTTCTCTTTACATGCTTCTTCTGACACACAGTTATACGTCTCAGCAAAACCAGATGAGAAAAACCAGCTTACTAAAATATGTGCAGGACATAAGAGACTGGATGTTAATTAACGTCCTTCTGCTTAGAAACAAGAAACAAGCTTTTTGATCACACTGTAACTTTAAATGGCCTTTCTGTTCCATCAAGTGCAACAGTGAAAGACCTTGTGTGATTATAGATTCCAACCTTTCATTTAAGGCACATATAGATAATATTACCAGGATAGCATCCTTTCACCTCAGAAATATTGCCAAGATCTGAAATATACTGTCACTAAACGATGCAGAAAAACTAGTTCATACTTTTATCACCTCTAGTTTGGACTATTGTAACGCCTTACTGTCTGGTTGTTCAACTAGGTGCATAAACAAGCTTCAGTTAGTCCAGAATCCAGCAGCGAGAGTCCTCATAAAACCAGAAGATACAAGCACATCTCCCCTATCTTATCCACACTGCATTGGCTCCCTGTGAAATTTCGCATCGGTGTGAACACTTAGGGGTCTGAGGCCTTTTTGAAGACCTGCAGTGATTCAGTGCTCTTCTTAAATTTGTGCAAATTTCAAATCTTTACCAATATAGTAGCTAGCTTCCCTTATTCATGTAGAGCATAAACTGGGCTTTCATAATGTGGCTGATGTAAATATGTCAGATTCATGTGCAAATTTAAAACTTATGTCAAATTGCACACACAAAAAAATTTAATTTCAAGCAGAAAAGCAGAGAAAAAGGAAACAAACCTGGCAGATTGACAGAAATTAGTTCATGAAAGTGTTAGGTGTTTGTCCATAGCAAAACAACTAAGTTATAACAATCAGAAAGACCTTTTATTTTGGGTAAAGTGATGTGCCCAACTTTTTGATCAAAACTCCGCAAAGTGAAAGAGCGTGCGCGCGCCGCGGGCTCCCGCGGACATTTTCGTCACTCGAAGACTCACAACCACATTTCAGCCATTCACAGACAGTATGCATTGTGCTATGGTGTTGTTTGTGACCTAAATATTTGATGAATGAAATAAAGCAGCTGTTTCTGCTCTACACTTTCACTTTGCACTTTTCATCTCCCCCTTGATCAGAGCGCTGCCGATATGAGCTGATACGAGCAGCTTTGTTTCAGTCAAAATATACACAGGTCAGAAAGCCGACAACATTAGTATCCCAACAATCTTTCAACAGAGCACACATATATACGTTCTGAATAAACAATGCATTTTCAAAAGTGAAAGCGCGCAAGATGTGAGCAACCTTATTTCATCATTCCAGTCATTCGTGGTCAAATAATTATTCAACACTGGACACAAAGAGCAAAATAAACGGTTACTATTGTTATCATGCTTTTTTGCAGCGGTTTTCTCACAAAACTAATACATGGTTACGTAAAAAATAGAAGAGAGTTTATATAACTCATCCTCAAAATGTGAAAAAAAAATAAGAAAACATTTATTTTTCAACATGTATGCAAGAATGCATGAATGTGTTGGAGAGTATCATTACTTTGACATTTTCGTTCTTAAGGCTGAACGTTCTTTGCCATGTTCTTAAGGCTGTAAGAGCTCAGGAAAGTCGTTTTCTAACACAACTAATGCATGGTTGTGCAAAAGTGACAAACGAGTTTATATGCAGTTTTCATCTTTAAAATGTCAAAAAGTACAAAAAAAAATGTTTCTCAACATGTATGGTAGAATGCCTAAATGTTTTGAAAATGATCATTCCATTGACTTTTATGCTGATGCTGAGATAAAGTGTTTGCCATTTTCTTAGGACTGTAAGAGCTAAGGAAAGTGGTTTTCTCATACATTTATTGCATGGTTATGTAAAAGCATACACAACGAGTTGATATACAGTTTTCATGCGCAAAATGTGAAAAAGAATTGTTGCATGAATGTGTTGGAAAGTATCATTCGTTTGATATTTTGTTTGCTGATGCCTAGAAAAAGCGTTTCCCGTGTTCTTCGGGCTGTACGAGCTCAGGAATTTGGGTTTCTCATACATCTATTGCATAGTTATCTAAAACATCCACAACGAGTTGCTATTCAGTTTTCATGCTCAAAATGTGAAAAAGAATAAGAATAAATATGTTTTTCAACATGAATGCAAGAATGCATGAATGTGTTGGAAAGTATCATTCCTTTGATATTTTGGTTGCTGATGCTGAGAAAAAGCATTTCCCGTGCTCTTACGTGCTCAGGAAAGTGGTTTTCTCACACACCTAATACATGGTTGTGACAAACGAATTTATATGCTGTTTTCTTGATTAAAATGTGAAAAAGAATAACAAAAAAGGTGTTTTTCAAAATGTATAATGTAGAATGAATGTGTTGAAAATGATCATTCTATTGACTTTTATGTTACTAATCCTGAGATAAAGCGTTTGCCGTGTTCTTAGCGCTGTACTAGCTCAGGAAAGCGGTTTTCTCACACAACTAATGCATGGTTATGTAAAACGATACAAAACGAGTTGATAAGTTTTCATGCTCAAAATGTTAAAAAGAACAAGTAAAAATGTGTTTTTCAACAGGTATGCAAGAATGCTTGAATGTGTTGGAAAGTATCATTCCTATGTTACTTTGGTTGCTCATGCTGAGAAAAAGCGTTTGCCGTGTTCTTAGCGCTGTATGAGCTCAGGAAAGTGGTTTTCGTATTCAACTAATGCATAAAGATACAACACGAGTTGAGATTCAGTTTTCATGCTCAAAATGTGAAAAAGAACAAGAATAAATATGTTTTTCAACATGTATGCAAGAATGCATGAATGTGTTGGAAAGTATCAATCCTATGTTATTTTGGTTGCTCATGCTGAGATAAAGCGTTTGCCGTGTTCTTGGCGCTGTATGAGCTCAGTAAAGCGGTTTTCTCACACAATTACTGCATGGTTGTGAAAAAAGTGACAAACGAGTTAATATGTAGTTTTCATCCATAAAATGTCAAAACGTACAACAAAAAAAAGTGTTTCTCCACATTTGTGCTAGAATGCTTAAATGTGTTGGAAATGATCATTCCATTGACTTTTATGTTACTGATGCTGAGATAAAGAGTTTGAAGTGTTCTTAGGGCTGTACGAGCTCAGGAAAGTGTTTTTCTAATACATTTAATGCACAGTTATGTATAAAGCTACAAAACGAGTTAATATACAGTTTTCATGCTCAAAATGTGAAAAAGAACATGAATAAATATATTTTTCAACATGTATGCAAGAATGTGTTGGAAAGTATCATTCCGTTGATATTTTGGTTGCTCATGCTGAGCAAAAGCGTTTGCCGTGCTCTTAGGGTTGTACGTTCTTAGGAAAGTGCTTTTCTCACACACCTAATACATGGTTGTGACAAACGAGTTTATATGCTGTTTTCTTGCTTAAAATGTTAAAAAGAATAATAAAAAAGTTTTTTTTCAAAATGTATAATCTAGAATGAATAAATGTGTTGAAAATGATCATTCTATTGACTTTTATGTTACTGATGCTGAGATAAAGCGTTTGCCGTGTTCTTAGCGCTGTACTAGCTCAGGAAAGCCGTTTTCTCACACAACTAATGCATGGTTGTATAAAAGATACAAATTGAGTTTATATGCTTTTTTCATACTTTTTTTTTTCATAATGTGAAAAAGTACAACAAATTTGAAAATAGTGTATTCAAACCAAGAAAATTACAATAATAATAAGAGTATGAATAAAAACATATTGAAATCAATTCAGAAAACAACTTTTAGTTGTTTATAGTTTCCAGTTTGATGTGTTGACATACAGATAAAAGTACAACAATGTCAAAAATAATGTCATAAAGTTGTCATTCATCATGAATGCTCAAATGTATCAACTTGTGTCCAGTCCTTTGCTGTTGATGTGCAAACTATGTATTTCTGAAGTTAATGCTATATAAAATTCCCCAGTAAGACAAGCTCGAGTTGATTACGTCTCTGCCATTTGTCCACACAGCCTGTCCACAATACTGATTAAATAATTTATTAATTAATGGATAATGCAGTTGTGCCCTGCCTCCTCGTAAAACACAGAGATGCCAGAGCAAAGTGGGGAAAAAAGATTTTATTGTCCCGGGACCCGACTGAGGCCTTTTTGAAACCCTCCTGATTTAGTACACAGTCAAGTAAAACTACGTTCCTCCAGGACCAACGTCCTACATACAACATAAATTAACAACATAATTGAACAAAAAACAACTAGCTAACTAAGCAACCTATGCATGCTAACTAGCTGAGACAAGACAGATTGACTTTTTTAAGTTGAAAGTGGTAAGGATCGGTGGTGGAAGCCCAGCCTTCTCAGGAGAAGATGTTTTTGGGCTTTCTTGTGCAAGGAGCTGGTGTTGAGTGACCAAGTGAGGTTCTCCTCCAGGTGGTTAACTTGAAATTTGGTGCTGTGTCCACAGAGGAGCCGTTGATGTTCAGTGGAGAGTGGTCGCTCTGTGTCCTCCTGAAGTCAACAACAATGTGCTTCGTTTTAGCAATGTTCAGATAAAGGTTGTTGTCCCTGTCCATTAGCCTCTGTTCTTTCTCTCTGCATGCTGACTC
>CM059204.1:14527673-14567673 GCA_030347435.1 Clarias fuscus | reverse complement strand
GCTTCTTTGCTGCCCTTCTTGACACCAGGCCATCTTCAAAAAGTCTTGGCCTCACTGTGCGTGCAGACCTGCCTGCTGTCATTCCTGAGCAAGCTCTGCACTGGGGGCACTCCGATCCCACAGCTGAATCCTCTTTAGGAGACGATCCTGGCGCTTGCTGGACTTTCTTGGGCGCCCTGAAGCCTTCTTAACAAGAATTGAACCTCTTTCCTTGAAGTTCTTGATGATCCTATAAATTGTTCATTTAGGTGCAACCTTAGTAGCCACAATATCCTTGCCTGTGAAGCCAATTTTATGCAACGCAATGATGGCTGCACGCGTTTCTTTGCAGCTCACCATGGTTAGCAATGAAAGAACAATGATTTCAAGCATCACCCTCCTTTTAACATGTCAAGTCTGCCATTCTAACCCAATCAACCTGACATAATGACCTCCAGCCTTGTGCTATTCAACATTCTCACCTGAGTTAACAAGACGATTACTGAAATGATCTCAGCATGTTTTTTAATGACAGCAATGAAATGCAGTGGAAAGTTTTTGGGGGGATTAAGTTAATTTTCATGGCAAAGAAGGCCTATGCAATTCATCTGATCACTCTTCATAACATTCTGGAGTATATGCAAATTGCTATTATAAAAACTTAAGCAGCAACTTTTCCAATTTCCAATTTTTATGTAATTCTCAAAACTTTTGGCCACGACTGTGTGTTTGTGTGCGTGCTTCTGTGTGGTTAATACACTTTACTACATGTTAATTACGAATATGACTGATGTTGAGATTTCCAGAGTGTATTACTTTTGAAAAGGGGTGAAAGAAAATAGTTTAAAGGAGACGCAAAGCATTCAAAACCTCTCTGAAGTTTTATGAAAGTTTTGCGACTTCCATGGTAAATTAAATTGCCTTGGTAAGTAAAATTTACAACTCAAATTGTAATTGGGTGTAAGAAGAGAGGAGAATTTAGACACGGGAAAGAAACAGTGTATTACCGTATTGGTAAAATGACAGCAAACTATGTGATTAATTACATGCAGGAAATGATCACAGATATGGTACACATAGAGTACATATTCTTTATTTAAAGTCCTTTTTGAAATGCATGATGTACAATGAAGATATTTATATTCTTTTTGTGACCTTGTCTGTGCAAGGTAATTTTTTTTCTTTCTTTGATGATTTAATTTTGAAGTTGATTGGCGTCCTGCTTGTGATGTGAAGAGATGTTGAGATGTGATAGGTGTGGTGTAAGACAGGGGTGTCTACTTTTTTCCGAGCTCCGCCAGATTGACAAATTTTTCAACTTTGTCGCCCTCTTACGAAGAGTGACCATATAACAGATAAGTATTTTATAGTATTTTATAATATACTTACTCGAAATGCCTGTTATATAGCTAAATCTTTATTGTTTTGAAGCACAACGTTTCCAGCCGGCTATCCCATGAGCATTGCTAGCCCCTTAGCCCGGCTATCACAAGTTTTCCTATGCTTTTTTCATCGATTATCTCCATTAGACACTTTGTCGGTTGTGTCTCTGCCTCTGAGTGCAGGTGAGGATATATTGGAGCTGCACTCGGGTGGTTGTGGAGATGGAGACCTTGGAGAAGCAGATCCGCAACCTACAGGTGAAGCCAGCCCAGCTACGACAGCAGAAATCCTCGCACAACATGGTTGCGACACCACCACCGTGACCAGTTAGACGTGGACAATAGGTCTGAATGAGTCTACTCCGTCAAGACATTTCTATAAGCACAAGCCACATCTAACTGGTCGCCGTGGTGGTGTCGCAACCATCTACAATGAAGTACACACTGTTACTCAGACAACAAGGCCCAGGTACAACTCGTTGACACACGAAATACCTAAGTTGTCTAGACTAACTGAGTGTGTCCAGGACATAAAAGATTAGGACACTAAATTCAGATAAGACAGAGATATGACTTATTGGCCCAAAAACCAGTACACAACAGCTCTCACAATTCAGCCTGCATTTAGAAGGATATACTGTTACTACCAGCTCGACAGTAAAAGACCTTGGCATAATATTAGACAGTAACTTGTTCTTTGAAAATCATAGTCTTTTTCCACCTTAGAAATATGGCCAAGCTTAGGAACGTTTTGTCTGTATCTGGATTCAGAAAATCTAGCTCATGCATTCATGACCTCCTGACTGGACTATTTCAATGCATTACTAGGTGGTTGTCCTCCATCCTCAATAAACAAGCTTCAGTTAGTCCAAAATGCACTAGATCCAGAAAATATGATCATCCCTGCACTGGTCACCTGTTCAGTTTAGAATTAATTACAAAATACTATTATTTACATATAAGGCCAATGGTCTAGCTCCCACATACCTAGCCAGTCTTCTGAAATACTACAAGCCACCACGTTCCTTAAGATCACAAAACTCCAGTCTTCTGGTAGTTCCCAGAACTTCAAAATCTACAAAAGGAGGTAGGGCATTCTCATATTTTTCTTAAAGTTTTCCAATAGCCTTCCAGACAGTGTTCGGGGGTCAAACACAGTTTCCCAGTTTAAAAGTAGACTCAAGAGGCATCTTTTTAATCTGGCATAAACGTAACTCATCCCATAAACTCATAACCCAGTACATCTATCCTGAATGGCAACTACTCTAATTCTCTCCATCTGTTCTGTATTCTTCTACCCATCAGAGGCATCTGCCATTTTCAGTAGACAAAGGCCAACCCTGCGAAGTTTCTGAGGCATCCAGAGAATCTTCCGCTGGTTCTGAGGAGGGTTTTGACTGGCTAACCTGCCTTGAGCCATTCTTGGACAATTCTTTTTTTTTCTGAAAGAAAAACAAGTATTTCTGAACTCTGCATAGGATAGGGAATCAAACAACTTTTCTTCTCTTCAAAATGTTCTTGTCTTCAAAACTTATGGACACCTTAGAGACATTTAAATTTCATAGTATTTAAAGACTGATTTCATGAGAGACTTAATTTAATTTAGACCCGCGTTTTCATGTGTTTGGTGTTTAAACTGTCATTTTGTATTCAAATGCTAATGGTTTCAAAGAAAAGTAAGATTGAACAAACGATGTTGTAAGAAAATGTAATAACTTACCTTGTTGAGAAACCAGCCAAATAAAAAAGAAAAAGAGTTCATGAAACAGGTAAACAACGAACATTTTAGAGGAAAGTGGTATATTAACTGTGAATTCATTTTCTTTTGTTAGTTTGTCATCTCATATTAGAAAAATCTCAACCTACCTGGGTTCACGTACCAAATGCACGTTATGTGGTGAGACAAACGACTCGAGTCATTTCACGGTTGTTGTTGCATCTCAGAATCGAACCAATCCGTTTGAGACATCGTGTGTATGATGGGCCTGAAAAGTATTCAACTTCTTTCTGGTGTGGTCAAAAAGACTCCTGATGTTGAGAAAAAGCGGTTGCCGTGTTCTTAGCGCTGGATAAGCTCATGAAAGCGGTTTTCTAACACATAGATTTTTTTTTTTTCATATTTAGTAAACCTTATCCTATTTTTATTTAGTCAAGTTTTAGTCAGAGGAGCAAATAAGTATTTTTTCTCGTTTTAGTAAATGAAAATGTAACATTTTAGCCACAAGATGATTATTAATTACCCCTACAGTCAATTAAGTCTAGCCAAAAGCCATTTTTCAAAGTTATTCACAAAATAATATTAAGATTCTACATTAATCATTTAGATTAACGATTTTGGCATTGGTTTAACTATAAAATAAATTAAAATACATTACAACATAATTATGTTATCCTGTGGTACTAGAGAGGCTGTAAACCTGGATGAGTTTTATGATATACCTTGATGCATCTCTTCATTGTGTGCCTACACTGTTTCCCTTCTGGTTACTACACATCGGCATTTTTCTCCAGTTCAATATACAGAAAATGTATGAGGCGCTGTTATGGCTTAAATCAAACTTCACTCATGCACACACACACAGATGAAACACTGGCATACACATATATGAAACAGTCACATATACAAACATATATATTACTAACTGCTCAAACAACTACATATGAAATGCATGCACACACATGAAACGCACACACACAAACTCTCCGTGCATATAGTTTTTGAGTGTGTGTTGGAGTGAAGTATGATTTAAGGCGTATATGGCGCCTCATAAAAATGGGCCCAAATATCATCTATTCTCTTTGGCTCGAGTAATACTGCTGTGATGGTGAATGACTGAGCTTGTAATTTGGGTTCAAGTGTACACCTGACAGTTCTTCGCAGGAAGAAATTTCAACGATTGTTTTTCATCATTATATTCGTTAACAAAATTAACACTGACGCAATGTCAACCAACATAAAGCTGATGGACCTGACAATATCCCTGGCAGGGGTGCTCAGAGAACGTGTTAAATAGCTGACAGATGTTCTCACCAACATGAACATCTCTTTGAGCTAGGATTGCGCTGTAGTTCTACCACCATCATCAGTTTTCTGTCTCCTGTCTCAATGACCACCGTCCTGTTGGACTCACAATAAATCATGGTATACTTGCCAGCTGCTCGTCATGAGACATATCAAGACCCTGCTGCCCTCCTCAGTAGACCCACTGCAGATTTCAGTTCAGCATTCAATACAATCGTGCCACAACACCTGAAAATCCCATTGCTGAGCCTGTTGGGCCTAAACGTCTCCCTCTGTAACTCGATCCTAGGCTTTCTGACCAGAACCCCTCAGTCAGTGCAGATCGGGAACTGCACCTCCCACAGCACCACACTTAGTACTGTGGCGCAGTCCACTGCTGTTCACACTGCTGACTTACGACTTTGTAGCGACACACCAAGTTTGC
The DNA here is from genome assembly GCA_030347435.1 of Clarias fuscus. Classification (NCBI taxonomy): domain Eukaryota; kingdom Metazoa; phylum Chordata; class Actinopteri; order Siluriformes; family Clariidae; genus Clarias; species Clarias fuscus. The sequence goes on along the minus strand of CM059204.1, from coordinate 14,562,866 downwards.
TGATAACACGACCGTGGTGGGTCTTAGCAGCACAAATGATGAGTCAGCATACAGAGAGAAAGAACAGAGGCTAATGGACAGGGACAACAACCTTTATCTGAACATTGCTAAAACGACGCACATTGTTGTTGACTTCAGGAAGACACAGAGCGACCACTCTCCACTGAACATCAACGGCTCCTCTGTGGACACAGCACCAAATTTCAGGTTAACCACCTGGAGGAGAACCTCACATGGTCACTCAACACCAGCTCCTTGCACAAGAAAGCCCAAAACCATCTTCTCCTGAGAAGGCTGGGCTTCCACCACCGATCCTTACCACTTTCAACTTAAAAAAGTCAGTCTGTCTTGTCTCAGCTAGTTAGCATGCATAGGTTGCTTAGTTAGCTAGTTGTTTTTGTTCAATTATGTTGTTAATTTATGTTGTATGTAGGACTTTGGTCCTGGAGGAACATAGTTTTACTTGACTGTGTACTAAATCAGGAGGGTTTCAAAAAGGCCTCAGTCGGGTCCCGGGACAATAAAATCTTTTTTCCCCACTTTGCTCTGGCATCTCTGTGTTTTACGAGGAGGCAGGGCACAACTGCATTATCCATTAATTAATAAATTATTTAATCAGTATTGTGGACAGGCTGTGTGGACAAATGGCAGAGACGTAATCAACTCGAGCTTGTCTTACTGGGGAATTTTATATAGCATTAACTTCAGAAATGCATAGTTTCACTTCCGGTTAGCAGCCACATGGAGTAGACGTGTTGGAGAGCTGCTCCGATAATTTCGAATTTCTTCACTCCCTTTTTCGTTTCTAAATGTTAAATAAAATCTTTAGGAAACAATAACTTTGTACCTTACCCCACGATCATTTATTTTCCACTTATAATGGCTACCAGGAGTGTTAAAACAGGGAAAAAAGATGACACTGCGGCCGTTTTAACAGTCGAGTCTATTTCTGCGCTGTTAGATAAACACCGTGAAGCGCTAGCGGCTGACTTTAAATCCTCGTTTAGTTTACTGGAAAGTAAACTAGACAAAATTCAGGCCCAAGTAGAGGACCATGGTCAGCGCTTGCCTTCCTTAGAGCTCGCTACGGACGACCTGAGCCAGCGTGTGAGCGAGCTGGAGAATATCTGCTCCGGTCTTCGGGAAAATAACTCGAAGTTAACGGCCAAAGTCGTAGACCTAGAGGGCCGGAGCAGGAGACAAAATCTGCGTGTCCTGGGTCTTCCAGAAGCTACGGAAGGTGGACTCCCTACCGAGTTTTTCTCAAAATTTCTGTGCGAGGTGTTTGGTAGCGAAACGCTGCCATCCCCGCCTGAGATTGACAGAGCCCACCGTGTACCTGCATCCAAACCCGCTTCAGGGCAGAGACCTCGGCCCGTCATTCTCCGTGTGCACCGGTACCAGGTCAAAGAGCTTCTGATTCGAGAGGCGCGGCGGAGAGGCAAGCTGGAGTACCGCGGTCAGCAGGTTCGCATCGTGGAAGACTACGCTCCCGAAGTTTTAAGCCAGCGAGCCGAGTATAGAGACGTCATGACGGAGTTATACCAGCGTGGACTCCGGCCTTCTCTCCTGTATCCAGCACGGCTCCGGGTCACTCTCTCTACCGGACAGAAGAAGTGGCTACGCTCGGTAGAAGAGGCGCGAAAATACATAGACAGCTTGCCGAAAACTCCGTAGTACACTAGATTTAAAATTCCATTTCAATATATAACTACAGTTCTCAGGAAAGTATCCTTTAAAAAAAAAAAAAAAAAAAACTTAAAATCCAGTCATGTTTACGTTTTTCCTGGTAAGAGTACTGTGTTAAAACCTGGTGTGGTGGTTATCATTATTATTTTGTTATTATTTTTTCTATTTTTAATGACGTGTGATTTATATATTTGTTTTCTAGAGTTACAATCTAACGTGGGGGGGTTGTTTTGTGTTTTTCTCTCATTAAGAGATTTCAGTATTGGAGTGTAGAAATGTTTTATTTATATATTTAATTCTTAGTTTATGTAAATTACGTCGGAGCTGAAGATGGGGTGGTTAGCGGCAGGAAGATTTGTCGGGTGAAACTATGGAAGGATGGAAGAGCTTGCTGCTTTGTTTTTTAGCAGCTATCTTGTTGTGTTCGGGGGCAGTGGGGTGCGGGGGGGAGGGGTGCGTGGGGGAGGGGTGCGGGATCTCCAAAGCCAGTACTATGTTAGTTCTGTGTATACAGTGTATGTTGCTCTGTGTTTTACACTTTTGTTTTAAGGCTGACGCTGGGCATTTCAGTATTAGTTATGTTTACATACCCACATCTTCTGTCAAGGAGAATGAATAGTTCTTTAAATTTTGTGAGCTGGAATGTTAAGGGTTTAAACCATCCGGTCAAGAGAAGGAAGGTGCTCTCACACCTTAAACTTAACACTGAAATTGCCTTCTTACAAGAAACTCACATTCGCGGTTCTGATAACTCTCGCCTAATGTCGCGTTGGGGAGGGCAGCACTACCACTCAACCTTTCAGGCCAAAGCTAGGGGCGTCTCAATTCTTATTAATCCAAACATTTCTTTTGAGCACCATAATGTTGTTACTGATATACATGGTCGCTATATCATTGTTTCAGGGAAATTATTTAATACTAATGTAGTGTTGGCTAATTTATATGCCCCTAATTATGATGATGTTTCCTTCTTTGAACATTTCTTTTCTGCTTTACCAGATCTGGGCTCATACTCTCTCATATTAGGGGGAGATTTTAACTGCTGTTTGGATCCATCACTTGACAGGTCATCGCCCAATCCTATACCACTGAGTAAATCTGCCACGCTACTTCAGTCCTATCTCAGCAGCTTTGGTATCTCTGACATATGGCGCTTCCTCAATCCAAAAAAGAAAGAATACTCCTTTTTTTCACATGTTCATCACACTTTCTCCAGAATTGATTATTTCTTTGTAGACAATCAACTTATCCCAATGGTTAATTCTTGTTCTTATCAGAGCATTGTGATATCGGATCATGCTCCAGTTGTTATGTCTATACAACTCCCTGATCTCCCTCAAATTAGAAAACATTGGCGCTTTAATTCATCATTACTGATAGATGATGACTTCATTAAATTTATGGAAGACCAGATAGTTTTTTTCTTAAACACAAATGAAACACCTGAAGTGTCACGTTTAACTGTTTGGGATGCTCTGAAGGCCTACCTCAGGGGACAGATAATTTCATACACTGCAAACATGAAAAGGAAGGCATTTAAGGAACGAAAAGATCTGTCCAACCAAATTAAAAAAATAGATCAGCAGTATGCCCTGCTTAAAAACCCGGATCTGTATGAAAAACGGGTAGAATTGCAAACCAAGTTTGAACTTATTTCAACACACGTAATTGAAGGTCAGTTATTAAAGAGTCGGAGCCAATTTTACATTCACGGTGACAAATCTGGAAAACTTTTAGCCAATCAGTTAAGAGGATTTAGAGCACAGCAATACATTACAAAAATTCGGATGGAGGATGGTACCATTACTACCGATCATTCTAATATCAATGATGCATTCAGAAATTTTTACTTTCGATTATATACTTCTGAGTTCCCAAAGGACCATAGTTCAGTTGAGAAATTCCTGTCTCAACTAGATATTCCAACACTGTCCCCTGAGTCTAGATTAAGATTGGAAGAGCCCATATCACAAGAGGAAATAGTTTCAGCTATGTCATCATTGCAATCTGGTAAGTCCCCGGGTCCTGACGGGTTCCCTGCAGAGTTTTTTTAATCATTCTCCTCATACCTTGCACCACAACTAGCTTTAGTTCTATCTGAATCTTTTAAGCAAGGTAAGCTGCCTGCTTCATTTAATGAGGCTTGTATCACCCTTATAGCAAAGAAAGATAAAGACCCAACAGAGTGCTCTTCATATAGACCAATCTCTCTTCTTAATGTGGATGTTAAAATCCTTGCTAAAGTCCTAGCTCGCAGATTAGAGAATGTTCTACCCTCAATTATATCTGAGGACCAGACCGGTTTTATCAAAAATCGTCACTCTTACTTCAACATTCGGCGCCTTATGGACATCTTGTACACACCATCAGAGGGGATCCCCGAGTGTGTCCTTTCTCTGGATGCTGAAAAGGCTTTTGACCGTGTGGAATGGGAGTATTTATTTAGGGCTTTAGATAAATTTAACTTTGGTCCAAGTTTTATCACTTGGGTTAAATTATTGTATTTAAGCCCGATTGCCTCAGTTCGGACAAATGCTCAGCAATCTCAACCATTCAGCCTTCGGCGGGGAACTCGTCAGGGGTGTCCTCTTAGCCCATTACTCTTTAACCTTGCCATCGAGCCACTGGCAATCGCATTCCGTAGTTGTAGGGAGATATCTGGGATTTGGAGGCAGGGAAAGGAACATAAAGTGTCCCTTTACGCAGATGATCTTTTACTTTTTATATCAAATCCAATTTCTTCCCTGCCACCTTTGCTGTCATTGCTAAGTGAATTTAGCTATTTTTCGGGATATAAATTGAATTTGCACAAAAGTGAACTTTTTCTGCTAAATAATACAGCACTAACACCAGGAATGCTACACCTCCCTTTCAAGATAGTGAAAAATCAGTTTACCTATCTTGGTATTACAATTACAAGGAAACATAAACACCTTTTTAAAGAAAATTTTATTAGGTTGTTGAACCAAACAAAAAAGGACTTGGGGCAATGGACACCACTGTCCATGTCTCTGGTGGGCCGCATTAATGCCATTAAAATGAGTATTCTTCCAAAATTTTTATATCTGTTTCAGTCTGTACCCGTTTTTATTCCCAAATCTTACTTTGTTGCTTTAGATTCAATTATATCATCTTACATTTGGAAAAGTAAACATCCTCGATTGAACAAGTCCCTCCTTCAAAGATCTAAAAGAGACGGTGGCATGGCTTTACCTAATTTTCGTTTTTACTACTGGGCAGCAAACATTCGATGTGTCATCTTTTGGGCATATTTTCATAATCAACCTAATCGCCCTGTCTGGGTGGAAATGGAACTAAACTCTGTCAAAGACCTCTCTGTCTCTGCACTCCTTGGATCTGCACTCCCCATCCCCTCAATTAAATCAATCAATAATTCAGTTATTAGGCACACCTTGAGAATATGGGCTCAGTTCAGAAAGCACAGCGGTCTTCTGGGCTTTTCTCTCTCCAGTCCTATCGTCTATAACCATCTCTTCCAACCTTCTTTACATGATTCAGTGTTTCAGGAATGGTACAGTAAGGGCATTAAGTTTTGCAAAGATCTGTTTGTTGATCATAGGTTTGCGTCATTCGAACAGCTTTCTGAGAGGTTTAACTTACCTAATTCTCATTTTTTCAGATATCTGCAAGTAAGACACTTCATTAGCTCATCAATACCAAATTTCCCTGAAGCTCCTGATGCAATTATTATAGATAATCTCCTCTGTTTGTCCCCACTGCGTAAAGGCCTAGTATCCACTATTTATGGTGGACTGATGGGTTTGAGTCACACCTCTTTGAGTAAAATCAAAACTGCTTGGGAGAAAGATCTAAATTTGACACTGTCAGACGACACTTGGAATTCAATTCTCAAGCTTGTCAACTCAACCTCTTTATGCGCCCGGCACTCTTTATTACAGTTTAAGGTTGTACACAGGGCTCATTTCTCCAAACTCAAGCTTTCCCGTTTCTACCCAGACGTTGATCCTTGTTGTGATAAATGTAAAAGCGGAGAGGCGTCTCTTATTCATATGTACTGGACATGCCCGAATTTGGAAAAATTCTGGAGGGATGTCTTTAAAACCTTGTCGTACATATTGAAATGCAATCTTGAACCAGACCCTCTGATTGCTCTTTTTGGTATCACTGGAGAGGAAGATAAGCGTCTAACTCCAGCTAAACAGCGTTTGTTGTCTTTTGCGACACTCCTGGCCAGACGTTCTCTTTTATTCAAGTGGAGGGATGTCACCTCACCCACTCACGCTCAGTGGCTCAGAGATATTATGTCCTGTTTATCCCTGGAGAAGATTCACTACTCAATTCGCCATTCGGACTTGAAATTTTAACAGGTGTGGGGGCCCTTCCTTCGCTTTTTTCATATACATTTATAGTTTGATTCCTTTCCTATTTAATATTTATTTATTTAATCTTTTTTGCACGCAGAACCAAAACTTCCAGCTCATTTATTATTTTTTTTCCATTTTTCTCCTTTTTTAAATATGCCTGGCGTCTAACCTTTCCCATACATGTATAGCTGGCTTGGAGGCAGGAAGGGGTGGGGTGGGTGGTTTAGGGTTTTATAAGGGGGCTATAAAATGTGTATTGGAACGTTGCATGTTTACCCTGTTATTTCCCTGTTTAAAATCAATAAAAATATTGTTGGAGAAATGCATAGTTTGCACATCAACAGCAAAGGACTGGACACAAGTTGATACATTTGAGCATTCATGATGAATGACAACTTTATGACATTATTTTTGACATTGTTGCACTTTTATGTATATGTCAACACATCAAGCTGGAAACTATAAACAACTAAAAGTTGTTTTCTGAATTTATTTCCATATGTTTTTATTATTATTGTTATTTTCTTAGTTTGAATACACTATATTCCAATTTGTTGTACTTTTTCACATTGTAAGTATGAAAAAAGCATATAAACTCGATTTGTATCTTTTACACAACCATGCATTAGTTTTGTGAGAAAACGGCTTTCCTGAGCTAGTACAGCGCTAAGAACACGGCAAACGCTTTATCTCAGCATCAGTAACATAAAAGTCAATGGAATGATCATTGTCAACACATTTATTCATTCTAGATTATACATTTCGAAAAACACCTTTTTTGTTATTCTTTTTCACATTTTAAGCAAGAAAAAGGCATATAAACTCGTTTGTCACAACCATGTATTAGGTGTGTGAGAAAACCATTTTCCTAAGGACGTACAACCGTAAGAGCACGGCAAACGCTTTTGCTCAGCATGAGCAACCAAAATATCAAACGAATGATACTTTCCAACACATTCATGCATTCTTGCATACATGTTGAAAAACATATTTATTCTTGTTCTTTTTCACATTTTGAGCATGAAAACTGTATATCAACTCGTTTTGTAGCTTTATACATAAGCATGCATGAAATGTATTAGAAAAACACTTTGCTGAGCTCGTACAGCCCTAAGAACACTTCAAACTCTTTATCTCAGCATCAGTAACATAAAAGTCAATGGAATGATCATTTCCAACACATTTAAGCATTCTAGCACACATGTGGAGAAACACTTTTTTTGTTGTACTTTTTGACATTTTATGAATGAAAACTGGATAGCAACTCGTTGTGTATGTTTTACATAACCATGCAATAAATGTATGAGAAAACCGCTTTCCTGTGCTCGTACAGCGCTAAGAACACGGCAAACGCCTTTTCTCCGATTCAGCAGCCAAAATCTCAAAGGAATGATACTTTCCAACAGATTCATGCATACATGTTGAAAAACAACTTTTTTTCTCATTCTTTGTCACATTTTGAGCATGAAAACTGTATATCAACTCGTTTTGTATCTTTTTACATAGCCATGCATTAGTTGTATTAGAAAACCACTTTTCTGATCTCGGACAGCCCTAAGAAAATGGCAAACGTTTTTCTCAGCATCAGCAACCAAAATATCAAAGGAATGATACTTTCCAACACATTCATGCATTCTTGCATACATGTTGAAAAACCACTTTTTTTTTCTTTGTTTTCACATTTTGAGCATGAAAACTGTATATCAACTCGTTTTGTATGCTTTTACATTACATGCATTGCTTGTGTTAGAAAAATAAGCATCCAGCGCTAAGAACACGGCAACCGCTTTTTCTCAGCATCAGGAGTCTTTTTGACCACACCAGAAAGAAGTTGAATACTTTTCAGGCCCATCATACACACGATGTCTCAAACGGATTGGTTCGATTCTGAGATGCAACAACAACCGTGAAATGAAAAGAAAAGTTGTTTGATTCCCTATCCTATGCAGAGTTCAGAAATACTTGTTTTTCTTTCAGAAAAAAAAGAATTGTCCAAGAATGGCACAAGGCAAGTTAGCCAGTCAAAACCCTCCTAAGAACCAGCGGAAGATGGAGCTGGTCCTTCTCTGGATGCCTCAGGAACCTCGCAGGGTTGGCCTTTGTCTACTGAAAATGGCAGATGCCTCTGATGGGTAGAAGAATACAGAACAGATGGAGAGAATTAGAGTAGTTGCCATTCAGGATAGATGTACTGGGGTATGAGTTTATGGGATGAGTTACGTTTATGCCAGATTAAAAAGATGCGTCTTGAGTCTACTTTTAAACTCGGAAACACTGTCTGGAAGGCTATTGGAAAACTTTAAGAAAAATATGAGAATGCCCTATCTCCTTTTGTAGATTTTGAAGTTCTGGGAACTACCAGAAGACTGGAGTTTTGTGATCTTAAGGAACGTGGTGGCTTGTCACATTTCAGAAGACTGGCTAGGTATGTGGGAGCTAGACCATTTAAAGCCTTATATGTAAATAATAGTATTTTGTAATTAATTCTAAACTGAACAGGTGACCAGTGCAGGGATGATAATATTGGGATTATATGATCATATTTTCTGGATCTAGTGCATTTTGGACTAACTGAAGCTTGTTTATTGACGATGGAGGAGAACCACCTAGTAATGCATTGAAATCAGTCTGGAGGTCATGAATGCATGAGCTAGATTTTCTGAATCAAATACAGATAAAACGTTCCTAAGCTTGGCCATATTTCTAAGGTGGAAAAAGGCTATGATTTTCAAAGAACAAGTTACTGTCTAATATTATGCCCAGGTCTTTTACTGTTGAGCTGGTAGTAACAGTATATCCTTCTAAATGCAGGCTGAATTGTGAGAGCTGTTGTGTACTGGTTTTTGGGCCAATAAGTAATATCTCTGTCTTATCTGAATTTAGTGTCCTAATCTTTTATGTCCTGGACACACTCAGTTAGTCTAGACAACTTAGGCATTTCGTGTGTCAACGAGTTGTACCTGGGCCTTGTTGTCTGAGTAACAGTGTGTACTTCATTGTAGATGGTTGCGACACCACCATGGCGACCAGTTAGATGTGCCTTGTGCTTATAAAAATGTCTTGACGGAGTAGACACATTCAGACCTATTGTCCACGTCTAACTGGTCACGGTGGTGGTGTCGTAACCATCTACTTACACACTGTTACTCAGACAACAAGGCCCAGGTTCAACTCGTTGACACACAAAATACCCAAGTTATCCAGAATGAAAAAATCTTTTTTCATTTGGTTTAAGCCAGATTTTGGTGAGGCTGAGTGCATCAAGGCAATAATCTGAGATCAATTCATTAACAAAAAGTGCTTTAGGTGCAAGGGATGTGATTTTGAGAAATCATAACTTTAGAGGTAGATTTCGATTACTTATTTGGCTTTTTTCTGGTTTTCTGGTTATCAGATTGTTTCGGCGAATTTAACAAATGTAATATTTTTTCCCACTATTGGGGTAACAGACACAGTTTCTAAAGGACAAGCTATGTGTGCGCGTCTATCAGTATGGTGAGTTGTAATGTGGCTATTATGTTTGGTATGACTTACCATCAGACAAATGTAGTGTCCTGGAGATGGTGACAGAAAGGAATAATCCTTGTCGTGGGTGATGTGGGACCTTCTCAACCAGGCTCCTGAAGGCCTTCTTCAGGATCTCTGTCTGAACGACGCTGACCTGGCGTCGTTCGTGCCAGCATCCAGCAAGGACCACAGCTTCAAAGTTCTTCCTCAGGGCCGCAGGCACCTGTGCAGCGACATCAAGAACATGAGCATCAGGTAAACAGGGAGTGTGGACCTTACCTTTAGCCGTGGTAGCACGGATGTGCCGAATGATGGAGTCTCAGATGATCACCGCGTCGTGTACCGTCACACGAAGGGGGGGCGAAGCGGTTTCGGGTCGTGATCTCAAAGACGGGTGGCGGCGGAGGGGAAGAGGTCCTCGCCCGGGCCCTGGCGCGCGTCTTCCGCTGCTGACGTATCCAGACTTCGTGGTTTCCAGCCCGCCCAGGTTTCCGGGGTGAAGGAAACCTGGGCGGGCTGCGTCCGTGGCGCGTTGGACCTGGGCAGAGAGGCACGCGGAGTAGAGGTTGTGCTAGGATTTCCGCTGCCGTAGCTGAGCTGGCTTCACTTGTAGGTTGCGGATCTGCTTCTCCAAGGTCTCCATCTCCAAAACCACCCGAGTGCAGCTCCAATATATCCTCACATGCACACAGAGGCAGAGACACATCCGACAAAGTGTCTAATGGAGATAATCGATGAAAAAAGCATAGGAAAACTTGTGATAGCTGGGCTAAGGGGCTAGCGATGCTAATGGGATAGACGACTGGAAACGTTGTGCTTCAAAACAATAAAGATTTGGCGATATAACAGGCATTTCGAGTAAGTATATTATGAAATAGTATAAAATACTTATCTGTTATATGGTCACTCTTCGTAAGAGGACGAAAAAGTTGAAAGATTTGTCAATTTGGAGGAGCTCGGAAAAAAGCAGACACCCCTGTCTTACACCACACCTATCACATCTCAACATCTCTTCACATCACAAGCCGGACGCCAATCAACTTCAAAATTAAATCATCAAAGAAAGAAAAAAAATTACCTTGCACAGACAAGGTCACGAAAAGAATATAAATATCTTCATTGTACATCATGCATTTCAAAAAGGACTTTAAATAAAGAATATGTACTCTATGTGTACCATATCTGTGATCATTTCCTGCATGTAATTAATCACATAGTTTGCTGTCATTTTACCAATACGGTAATACACTGTTTCTTTCCAGTGTCTAAATTCTCCTCTCTTCTTACACACAATTCCAATTTGAGTTGTAAATTTTACTTACCAAGGCAATTTAACTTACCAAGGAAGTCGCTAAACTTTCATAAAACTTCAGAGAGGTTTTGAATGCTTTGCGTCTCCTTTAAACTATTTTCTTTCACCCCTTTTCAAAAGTAATACACTCTGGAAATCTCAACATCAGTCATATTCGTAATTAACATGTAGTAAAGTGTATTTTAACATGTCGCGAAATACCGCACTCATAAGGAATCTGCGTGCGAACGAGTGAGAGAGAGATTTCTAACTGCACGTGCACACCTTGTGCGGAAAAAAACGGAACTCGCTGCATTTGTCTGCTTTCCGTTAAAAAAAAAACATGCTGGTTGAATAAAATACATTTTAAGTCATGATTAAATTTGCCAGGGACATGAATATTGTATATATAATATATGTTGTCAGAATCCAGCCCGAAAAAAATCATATCGGGCATTCATATATATATTATTTAATTACTGGTTATTTTAAAAATCTATTTATTCTGAAAAAAATTCAGTGGTTCTCAGATTATCTCATTTTTTTTCTTATCACTTCCATTCATTCTAGTTAACCACACAGAAGCACGCTCACAAACACACAGTCAAGGCCAAAAGTTTTGCGAATTACATGAATATTGGAAATTGGAAAAGTTGCTGCTTAAGTTTTTATAATAGCAATTTGCATATATTCCAGAATGTTATGAAGAGTGATCAGATGAATTGCATAGGCCTTCTTTGCCATGAAAATTAACCTAATCCCCCCAAAAACTTTCCACTGCATTTCATTGCTGTCATTAAAAAACATGCTGAGATCATTTCAGTAATCGTCTTGTTAACTCAGGTGAGAATGTTGAATAGCACAAGGCTGGAGATCATTATGTCAGGTTGACTGGGTTAGAATGGCAGACTTGACATGTTAAAAGGAGGGTGATGCTTGAAATCATTGTTCTTTCATTGCTAACCATGGTGAGCTGCAAAGAAACGCGTGCAGCCATCATTGCGTTGCATAAAAATGGCTTCACAGGCAAGGATATTGTGGCTACTAAGGTTGCACCTAAATGTACAATTTATAGGATCATCAAGAACTTCAACGAAAGAGGTTCAATTCTTGTTAAGAAGGCTTCAGGGTGTCCAAGAAAGTCCAGCAAGCGCCAGGATCGTCTCCTAAAGAGGATTCAGCTGTAGGATCGGAGTGCCCCCAGTGCAGAGCTTGCTCAGGAATGGCAGCAGGCAGGTGTGAGCGCATCTGCACGCACAGTGAGGCCAAGACTTTTTGAAGATGGCCTGGTGTCAAGAAGGGCAGCAAAGAAGCCACTTCTCTCCAAAAAAACATCAGGGACAGATTGATCTTCTGCAAAAAGTATGGCGAATGGACTGCTGAGGACTGGGGCAAAGTCATATTCTCGGATAAAGCCTCTTTCCGATTGTTTGGGGCATCTGGAAAAAGGCTTGTCCGGAGAAGAAAAGGTGAGCGCTTCCATCAGTCCTGTGTCATGCCCACAGTACAGCATCCTGAGACCATTCATGTCTGGGGTTGCTTCTCCTCCAAGGGAGTTGGCTCACTCACAATTTTGCTCAAAAACACAGCCATGAATAAAGAATGGTACCAAAACACCCTCCAACAGCAACTTCTTCCAACAATCCAACAACAGTTTGGTGAAGAACAATGCATTTTCCAGCATGATGGAGCACCATGCCATGAGGCAAAAGTGATAACTAAGTGGCTCAAGGACCAAAACGTTGAGATTTTGGGTCCATGGCCTGGAAACTCCCCAGATCTTAATACCATTGAGAACTTGTGGCCAATCCTCAAGAGGCGGGAGGACCCACTAATTCTGACAAACTCCAAGAAGTGATTATGAAAGAATGTATACAAAAATAATTAATCACTCACTTGCTCACTCATTCTCTATACAGCTTTATCTTGTGTTCAGGGTCACTGGGACCTGGAGCCTATCCCAGGAGGCTTAGCGCTCAAAGCAGGGTACACACTTGGTTGCCAATCCATCACAGGGCACACACATACCCTCACTCACACATGAAAAAATCAATTCAAAATATAATAAAAAAATAAAACGAAAGAATCTGCAATTTATCTTTGAAAATAATCATAGTTGTAGTGATTGAGACCAGAGAGAGAAGAGGAGGAATAGGGGGAAAAAGAGAGGCTGTGTAGGGCAACTTTTACACAAGCACACCTGTGTGCACTCACACACACAGAAGTTTACTAATAGAGACTCTCATTCAACCAAGAGCGCATGTGCCAACACAGACACATGGCCACAGACACATGGCCACAGACACATGGCCACAGACACATGGTCTAACACACACACACACACACACACACACACACACACACACACACACACACACACACACACACACACACACACACACACACACACACACACACACACACACACACACACACAATTATTCACAATTCCGCAGCTGGAGAGAGATAAGAACAATTGGCTCAGTTGGATCATGTTATGATCTGCATCAACACATGAAGCCCATGCATGCCACTTGATACTCGCGGATACTTGGTACTCGTGTATCACGTATGACGTTTTTCAAGTCAAAATTTATTAAAACGTTTTACTTGCAAATTGTGTTACTCACAATCCAAAGTTCCACTGTATATGTTAGAACTGATGTTGACTACATGAGTGTATGCTCAGGTTCACCACACAACTTGTGTGCTTTTTCCACATATTAAGACTACCAAAAAGCCCAGGTTGCTGATGTCATTTAATGTGGACCAGCTTTAGTGGCAATTGTAATGGTGCAGGTTCTTTGGCCCGTAATCCTGCACAAATGATGACAGGCCCAAACACCTGCACCACTACAATCACCACAAAACCGGGCCCACATTAAATGTGTGTAGTGTGTGTGTGTGTGTGTGTGTGTGTGTGTGTGTGTGTGTGTGTGTGTGTGTGTGTGTGTGTTTTCATGTGTGTGTCATGTGTGTCCGTGTGTCGTGTGACATGTGTCGATAAATATGGTGTCACTCAAATAAAACAAAAATGTCCCAATGACAGCAGATGCCAACGTGTCTGGTTAAGGACCCCCCCAAAAGCACTGAATGTTGGGAAAAAATGTTAAATATACCTGTAAGCAACAATGAGCGGGCTCAAGCTCCCTGCACTATCGCCACCGGGTGACATCGCACAACCTGTTTGTCTTTTCAGCGTTTTAAGACCTGCAAAACGCCCTTGAAGCCCGAGTGAACTGCACAACTTGCACTCTTCACACAATATGACGTAATAGGGCTCATATACTCTTGGGCCCTAGATATTTGTCATGTCAATTGTGTGTGTGTGTGTGTGTGTGTGTGTGTGTGTGTGTGTGTGTGTGTGTGTGTGTGTGTGTGTGTGTGTGTGTGTGTGTGTGTGTGTGTGTGTGTGTGTGTGTGTGTGTGTGTGTGTGTGTGTGTGTGTGTGTGTGTGTGTGTGTGTGTGTGTGTGTGTGTGTGTGTGTGTGTGTGTGTGTGTTTGAGTTTGCACACGTCTGCGAGTGAGAGATGCGAGTATGTGAGTGTTATCATTTGTGATGTGTGTTTAGAATAGTGGGAATTTTATTTGCTGAATTTTATGTTCCATGTAAGACCTCCAAAACACACATCATGTGTCTGTGTACATGTGTGAGTGAGAGATGTGTGTGAGTGTTAACATTTGTGTTTATGCATGCATGCCTGTGTGAGTGTCTGTGTGTGATAGAGTGTGTGTGTGAGTGAGTGTGTGTGTGTCTGTGTGTGTGTGTGTGAGTGTGTGAGTGTGTGTGTGTGTGTGTGTGTGTGTGTGTGTGTGTGTGTGTGTGTGTGTGTGTGTGCTGGGCCATCAGAGAGTTGAAGCGCCCACACACACATGACCAGAGAATCCTCAATGACTTCACGGACAGCGGTGACATACGGTGACATGCATGTGGCTGGTGACATGCATGTGGCTGGTGACATGCATGTGGCAGGGCATACAAACCATCACCAACAAGACATCATCACCTGCCTGTGACATTGACGGCTCTCTTCCGGATGCGCTGAACAGTTTCTACGCTCGGTTCAACAAGCCGAACGACGTGACAGCGAGGAAGAACTTCCTTCATCCCAGTGACCAGGCGCTGTGTCTCACCATAGTTGATGTTTCTATGCAGTGTTCATTTTGTTAGGTATTTTCAATTTTAATCTTAGTCTTAGTCCTGGGATAAATGTCCCTGATAGTTTTTTTTTTTTTAATATTTAGTAAACCTTATCCTATTTTTGTTTAGTCAAGTTTTAGTCGACTACAAGTCAGGCCATATAGTCTAATTTTAGTCAGAGGAGCAAAGAAGTATTTTTGTCTCGTAGTAAATAAAATTGTAACATTTTAGCCACAAGATTATTATTAATTAACCCTACAGACAATTAAGTCTAGCCAAAAGCCATTTTTCAGAGTTATTCACAAAATAATATTAAGATTCTACAATAATCATTTAGATTAACGATTTTGGCATTGGTTTAACTATAAAATAAATTAAAATACATTACAACATAATTATGTTATCCTGTGGTACTAGAGAGGCTGTAAACCTGGATGAGTTTTACTTTGATGCATCTCTTCTTTGTGTGCCTACACTGTTTCCCTTCTGATTACTACACATCTGCATTTTTCTCCGGTTAAATATACAGAAAATCTATGAGGCGCTGTTATGGCTTAAATCAAACTTCACTCATGCACACACACACACACACACACACACACACACACAGATGATACACTGGCAGACACATATATGAAACAGTCACACATACAAACATATATATTACTAACTGCTCAAACAACTACATATGAAATGCATGCACACACGAAACGCACACACAAACTTTCCGTGCACATAGTTTTTGTGTGTGTGTTGGAGAGAAGTATGATTTAAGGCGTATATGGCGCCTCATAAAAATGGGCCCAAAAATCATCTATTCTCTTTGGCTCGAGTAATACTGCTGTGATGGTGAATGACTGAGCGTGTAATTTGGGTTCAAGTGTACACCTGACAGTTCTTCGCAGGAAGAAATTTCAACGATTGTTTTTGATCATTATATTCGTTAACGAAATTAACACTGACTCAATGTCAACCAACATAAAGCTGATGGACCTGACAATATCCCTGGCAGGGTGCTCAGAGAACGTGTTAAATAGATGACAGATGTTCTCACCAACATGAACATCTCTTTGAGATAGGATTGCGCTGTAGTTCTACCACCATCATCAGTTTTCTGTCTCCTGTATCAATGACCACCGTCCTGTTGGACTCACAATAAATCATGGTATTCTTGCCAGCTGCTTGTCACATATCAAGACCCTGCTGCCCTCCTCAGTAGACCCACTGCAGATTTCAGTTCAGCATTCAGTACAATAGTGCCACAACACCTGAACATCCCATTGCTGAGCCTGTTGGGCCTTAACGTCTCCCTCTGTAACTCGATCCTAGGCTTTCTGACCAGAACCCCTCAGTCAGTGCGGATCGGGAACTGCACCTCCCACAGCACCACACTTAGTACTGTGGCGCAGTCCACTGCTGTTCACACTGCTGACTTACGACTGTGTAGCGACACGACCGTGGTGGGTCTTAGCAGCACAAATGATGAGTCAGCATACAGAGAGAAAGAACAGAGGCTAATGGACAGGGACAACAACCTTTATCTGAACATTGCTAAAACGAAGCACATTGTTGTTGACTTCAGGAGGACACAAAGCGACCACTCTCCACTGAACATCAACGGCTCCTCTGTGGACACAGCACCAAATTTCAGGTTAACCACCTGGAGGAGAACCTCACTTGGTCACTCAACACCAGCTCCTTGCACAAGAAAGCCCAAAACCATCTTCTCCTGAGAAGGCTGGGCTTCCACCACCGATCCTTACCACTTTCAACTTAAAAAAGTCAATCTGTCTTGTCTCAGCTAGGTAGCATGCATAGGTTGCTTAGTTAGCTAGTTGTTTTTTGTTCAATTATGTTGTTAATTTATGTTGTATGTAGGACTTTGGTCCTGGAGGAACGTAGTTTTACTTGACTGTGTACTAAATCAGGAGGGTTTCAAAAAGGCCTCAGTCGGGTCCCGGGACAATAAAATCTTTTTTCCCCACTTTGCTCTGGCATCTCTGTGTTTTACGAGGAGGCAGGGCACAGCTGCATTATCCATTAATTAATAAATTATTTAATCAGTATTGTGGACAGGCTGTGTGGACAAATGGCAGAGACGTAATCAACTCGAGCTTGTCTTACTGGGGAATTTTATATAGCATTAACTTCAGAAATGCATAGTTTGCACATCAACAGCAAAGGACTGGACACAAGTTGATACATTTGAGCATTCATGAGATTTTTTTGACATTGTTGCACTTTTATCTGTATGTCAAAACATCAAGCTGGAAACTATAAACAACTAAAAGTTGTTTTCTGAATTTATTTCCATATGTTTTTATTATTATTGTTATTTTCTTGGTTTGAATACACTATTTTCAAATTTGTTGTACTTTTTCACATTGAAAAAAGCATATAAACTCGACACACATGTCTTAGTTGTGTGAGAAAACGGCTTTCCTGAGCTAGTACAGCGCTAAGAACACGTCAAACGCTTTATTTCAGCACCAGTAACATAAAAGTCAATGGAATGATCATTGCCAACACATTTATTCATTCTAGATTATACATTTCGAAAAACACCTTTTTTGTTATTCTTTTTCACATTTTAAGCAAGAAAACAGCATATAAACTCGTTTGTCACAACCATGTATTAGGTGTGTGAGAAAATCACTTTCCTAAGGACGTACAACCCTAAGAGCACGGCAAACGCTTTTGCTCAGCATGAGCAACCAAAATATCAAACGAATGATACTTTCCAACACTTTCATTCATTCTTGAATACATGTTGAAAAACATATTTATTCTTGTTCTTTTTCACATTTTGCATGTAAACTGTATATCAACTCGTTTTGTAGTTTTATACATAACCATGCATGAAATGTATTAGAAAAACACTTTGCTGAGCTCGTACAGCCCTAAGAACACTTCAAACTCTCAGCATCAGTAACATAAAAGTCAATGGAATGATCATTTCCAACACATTTAAGCATTCTAGCACACATGTGGAGAAACACTTTTTTTGTTGTACTTTTTGACATTTTATGGATGAAAACTGCATATTAACTCGTCACTTTTTAAACAACCATGCATTAGTTGTGTGAGAAAACCACTTTCCTGTGCTCGTACAGTGCTAAGAACACGGGAAACGCTTTGTCTCCGCTTCAGCAGCCAAAATGTCAAAGTAATGATACTTTCCAACAGATTCATGCATTCTTGCATACATGTTGAAAAACAACTTTTTGTCTCATTCTTTTTCACTTTTTGAGTATGAAAACTGTATATCAACTCGTTGTGTATGTTTTACATAACCATGCAATAAATGTATGAGAAACCACTTTCCTGTGCTCGTACAGCCCTAAGAAGACGGGAAACGCTTTTTCTAGGTATCACCAACCAAAAGAACATAGGAATGATACTTTCCAACACATTCATGCATTCTTGCATAGATGTTGAAAAACATATTTATTATTGTTCTTTTTCACATTTTGAGCATGAAAACTGAATATCAACTCGTTTTGTATCTTTATACATTAGTTGTATACGAAAACCACTTTCCTGAGCTCGTACAGCCCGAAGAACACGGCAAACGTTTTATCTCAGCATGAGCAACCAAAATAACATAGGAATGATACTTTCCAACACATTCATGCATTCTTGCATAGATGTTGAAAAACATATTTATTATTGTTTTTTTTCACATTTTGAGCATGAAAACTGAATGTCAACTCGTTTTGTATCTTTATACAATAGTGGTATACGAAATCCACTTTCCTGAGCTCGTACAGCCCGAAGAACACGGCAAACGTTTTATCTCAGCATGAGCAACCAAAATAACATAGGAATGATACTTTCGAACACATTTAAGCATTCTTGCAATACATTTTAAAACATCTTTTTTCTTGTTCTTTTTCACATTTTGAGCATGAAAACTGAATATCAACTCGTTTTGTATCTTTATACATTAGTTGTATACGAAAACCACTTTCCTGAGCTCGTACAGCCCGAAGAACACGGCAAACGTTTTATCTCAGCATGAGCAACCAAAATAACATAGGAATGATACTTTCGAACACATTTAAGCATTCTTGCAATACATTTTAAAACATCTTTTTTCTTGTTCTTTTTCACATTTTGAGCATGAAAACTGAATATCAACTCGTTTTGTATCTTTATACATTAGTTGTATGAGAAAACCACTTTTCTGTGCTCGTACAGCCCTAAGAAGACAGGAAACGCTTTTTCTAGGTATCAGCAACCAAAATATCAAAGGAATAATACTTTACAACACATTCAAGCATTATTGCATACATGTTGAACAACATCTTTTTTCTTGTTCTTCTTCACACTCTGAGCATGAAAACTGAATATCAACTCGTGTTATATCGTTTTACATAACCATGCAATAAATGTATGAGAAAACCGCTTTCCTGTGCTCGTACAGCGCTATGAACACAGCAAACTCTTTATCTCAGCATCAGTAAAATAAAAGTCAATGGAATGATCATTCCAACACATTTAAGCATTCTAGCACACATGTGGAGAAGAAACACTTATTTTGTTGTACTTTTTGACATTTTATGGATGAAAACTGCATATTAACTCGTTTGTCACTTTTTTCACAACCATGCATTAGTTGTGTGACAAAAGCGCTTTACTGAGCTCGTACAGCGCTACGAACACGGGAAACGCTTTCTCTCCCCGCTTCAGCAGCCAAAATGTCAAAATAATGATACTTTCCAACACATTCATGCGTTCTTGCATACATCTTGAAAAACCACTTTTTTCTTATTCTTTTTCACATTTTGAGCATGAAAACTGTATATAATCTCGTTTTGTATCTGTTTACATAGCCATGCATTGGTTGTATTTGAAAACCACTTTTCTGATCTCGGACAGCCCTAAGAAGAAACGTTTTTCTCAGCATCCGCAGCCAAAATATCAAAGGAATGATACGTTCCAACACATTCATGCATCCTTGCATACATGTTGAAAAACCACTTTTTACTTATTCTTTTTCACATTTTGAGCATGAAAACTGTATATCAACTCGTTTTGTATGCTTTTACATTACATGCATTGCTTGTGTTAGCAAACCGCTTTCATGAGCTTATCCAGCGCTAAGAACACGGCAACCGCTTTTTCTCAGCAGCAGGAGTCTTTTTGACCACACCAGAAAGAAGTTGAATACATTTCAGGCCCATCATACACACGATGTCTCAAATGGATTGGTTCGATTCTGAGATGCAACAACAACCGTGAAATGACTCGAGTCGTTTGTCTCACCACATAACGTGCATTTGGTACGTGAACCCAGGTAGGTTGAGATTTTTCTAATATGAGATGACAAACTAACAAAAGAAAATGAATTCACAGTTGATATACCACTTTCCTCTAAAATGTTCGTTTTACGTTTACCTGTTTCATGAACTCTTTTTCTTTTTTATTTGGCTGGTTTCTCAACAGGTTAAGTTATTAAATTTTCTTACAACATTGTTTGTTCAATCTTACTTTTCTTTGAAACAATTAGCATTTGAATACAAAATGACAGTTTAAACACCAAACATGAAAAAGCAGGTCTAAATTAAATTAAGTCTCTCATGAAATCAGTCTTTAAATACTATGAAATTTAAATGTCTCTAAGGTGTCCATAAGTTTTGAAGACAAGAACATTTTGAAGAGAAGAAAAGTTGTTTGATTCCCTATCCTATGCAGAGTTCAGAAATACTTGTTTTTCTTTCAGAAAAAAAAAAGAATTGTCCAAGAATGGCTCAAGGCAGGTTAGCCAGTCAAAACCCTCCTCAGAACCAGCGGAAGATTCTCTGGATGCCTCAGAAACCTCGCAGGGTTGGCCTTTGTCTACTGAAAATGGCAGATGCCTCTGATGGGTAGAAGAATACAGAACAGATGGAGAGAATTAGAGTAGTTGCCATTCAGGATAGATGTACTGGGGTATGAGTTTATGGGATGAGTTACGTTTATGCCAGATTAAAAAGATGCGTCTGGAGTCTACTTTTAAACTGGGAAACTGTGTTTGAGCCCCGAACACTGTCTGGAAGGCTATTGGAAAACTTTAAGAAAAATATGAGAATGCTCTACCTCCTTTTGTAGATTTTGAAGTTCTGGGAACTACCAGAAGACTGGAGTTTTGTGATCTTAATGAACGTGGTGGCTTGTAGCATTTCAGAAGAGCCTTATATGTAAATAATAGTATTTTGTAATTAATTCTAAACTGAACAGGTGACCAGTGCAGGGATGATCATATTTTCTGGATCTAGTGCATTTTGGACTAACTGAAGCTTGTTTATTGAGGATGGAGGACAACCACCTAGTAATGCATTGAAATAGTCCAGTCAGGAGGTCATGAATGCATGAGCTAGATTTTCTGAATCCAGATACAGATAAAACGTTCCTAAGCTTGGCCATATTTCTAAGGTGGAAAAAGGCTATGATTTTCAAAGAACAAGTTACTGTCTAATATTATGCCAAGGTCTTTTACTGTCGAGCTGGTAGTAACAGGTTATCCTTCTAAATGCAGGCTGAATTGTGAGAGCTGTTGTGTACTGGTCTTTTTGGCCAATAAGTAATATCTCTGTCTTATCTGAATTTAGTGTCCTAATCTTTTATGTCCTGGACACACTCAGTTAGTCTAGACAACTTAGGCATTTCGTGTGTCAACGAGTTGTACCTGGGCCTTGTTGTCTGAGTAACAGTGTGTACTTCATTGTAGATGGTTGCGACACCACCATGGCGACCAGTTAGATGTTGCCTTGCTTATAGAAATGACTTGACGGAGTAGACTCATTCAGACCTATTGTCCACATCTAACTGGTCACGGTGGTGGTGTCGCAACCATCAACTTACACACTGTTACTCAGACAACAAGGCCCAGGTTCAACTCGTTGACACACGAAATACCCAAGTTGTCCAGAATGAAAAAATCTTTTTTCATTTGGTTTAAGCCAGATTTTGGTGAGGCTGAGTGCATCAAGGCAATAATCTGAGATCAATTCATTAACAAAAAGTGCTTACCTTGCACAGCTACAAAAAGGCCAGCTGGATACAGCTACATACACCAGCCTCGGCTAACTGGTAGAGGAGTAGGAGTCGCAGTTATTTATAACGATAATCTGTCTCTCGTACAAAAACACAGTTTTAAATCTAATGCATTTGAAGTTCTCTATAGTAACATAAAGTCAGCTCAGTCGATCCCGCTACTCATCATTTACAGACCCCCAGGGCCGCACTCTGAGTTTCTCTGCGAATTTGCAGATTTCCTCTCAAACCTTGTTGTTTCTGTAGACAAAGCGTTAATTGCTGGAGATTTTAATATTCATTTTGAGAATCCAGAAGACCCTCTGAGAACAGCATTTATGTCCTTACTGGACTCAGTAGGAGTAAATCAGTGTGTAGTAGGACCCACTCATAAAGCAGGTCACACTTTAGATTTAATATTATCCTTCGGATTAATTATAGGAAATATAACCACAATTCCACAGTCTGAAGTTATCTCAGATCACTACCTTGTCTCGATTAAAGCGTGTTATAGCACAGCACCGCGCTTCCACCTTAAACGTACATTTACATCAAATACCGCACAGAGCTTTATCAATAATCTTCCAGAATTATCAACTTTGATTGGATCGCCATCTGACTTCACAGAACTCGAACAGGCGAATGAATATCTAGAGTCAGCACTTCGTTATAGCTTAGATAATGTAGCTCCAGTTAAAAGGAAAATGATTAGAGATAAGAAACTCGCTCCTTGGTATAATGACCACACACGTGCTTTAAAACAAACCGCTCGAAAATTCGAACGTAAATGGCGCCAAACTAAATTGATAGTATTCAAAATAGCTTGGAAGGAGAGCATCCTGAACTATAAAAAAGCTCTCAGTGATGCTAGATCAACGTATCTCTCCACTCTTATAGAAAATAACAAAAACAAACCGAGATTTTTATTTAATACCGTAGCTAACTTAACTAAAAACAAGACCACTGCAGAAATCTCCACAACAACATCATGCAGTAGTGAGGATTTCATGAACTTTTTCAATAATAAAATCATAAATATTAGGCAAAAAATTCAGGCTTTGAAAACAGACAATTTAAATAATTCAGATGATCTAACCACATCACATCAGAACTTAGAACACTTTACTCCCCTTGAAGCGAGGGAACTAATTTCACTCATCTCTTCTTCAAAATCGTCAACCTGTATATTAGATCCTATACCGACACATTTTCTCAAACAGATAGTACCAGCAATAATAGAACCCCTGTTGAAAGTAATTAACTGTTCACTCAGTAGTGGGTATGTCCCCAAATCCTTTAAATTAGCCGTTATTAAACCGCTAATCAAGAAACCTGACCTTGACCCCTGTCTGCTTTCTAATTACAGGCCGATATCAAACCTTCCCTTTATCTCCAAGATTTTGGAAAAGGTAGTATCACAGCAGCTACGTTCACATCTACACAGAAATAGCATAAATGAACTGTATCAGTCAGGATTTAGGCCTCATCACAGCACAGAGACAGCACTTGTTAAAGTAGTAAACGACCTCCTATGGGCCTCTGATCAGGGTTGCGTCACTATACTTGTGTTACTGGACCTCAGTGCAGCTTTTGACACCATTGATCATAGTATTCTCCTTCACAGATTAGAAAAGGTAGTAGGAATTAACGGAACTGCCCTCTTGTGGCTCAGATCCTATTTGACTGATCGTTATCAGTTTGTAGATTTAGATGGTGACCATTCCTCATGTTCTCAAGTGGAATTTGGTGTTCCACAGGGCTCAGTTTTAGGCCCACTGCTTTTTTCCCTTTACATGCTTCCTCTGGGCAACATAATTCGTAAACATGGTATTAGTTTTCATTGTTATGCTGATGACACACAATTATATGTCTCAGCAAAACCAGATGAGAAAAACCAGTTTGCTAAAATCGAGCAGTGTGTGCAGGATATACGAGATTGGATGTTAATTAATTTTCTTCTGCTTAATCCTGATAAGACAGAAGTTCTGGTCATAGGACCACAAGTAGCTAGAAGTAAGCTTTCTGATCACACTGTAACTTTAGATGGCCTTTCTGTTCCATCAAGTGCAACAGTAAAAGACCTCGGTGTGATTATAGATTCCAGCCTTTCGTTTGAAGCTCATGTAGATAATATCACCAGGATAGCTTTCTTTCACCTTAGAAATATTGCCAAGATAAGAAATATATTGTCACTAAATGATGCAGAAAAACTAGTTCATGCTTTTATCACGTCTAGGTTGGACTATTGTAACGCCTTACTGTCTGGTTGTTCAATTAGGTGTATAAACAAGCTTCAGTTAGTACAGAATGCAGCAGCGAGAGTCCTCACTAAAACCAGAAAATACGAGCACATCACCCCTATCTTATCTACACTGCATTGGCTCCCTGTGAAATTTCGCATCGATTTTAAGATACTACTTTTGACATTTAAAGCACTAAATGGTCTCGCGCCACAGTATTTGAGTGAACTGTTAGTGTCTTACGATCCGCCACGCCTACTTCGATCAAAGAATGCAGGCTGCCTGTCAGTACCACGTATTATTAAAACTACAGCAGGGGGCAGAGCTTTTTCTTACAAAGCCCCAAAGTTATGGAATAGTCTTCCTATTAATGTTCGGGACTCAGACACAGTGTCAGTGTTTAAGTCTAGGCTAAAAACCTATTTATTTAGCCAAGCATTTTTGTAAATAGATTAACCTTAGGTAAAGGAGCAGATCTGGGGGACTCATAGACGTAGAGTATTCTGGTGAACTGGTATGTTTAGATGCTGTCTTCCCCACTCTCATTGTTCACTCAGGTTTGTTGACGGTGAGGTGATTGGTTGCTTTACATCTCAGGGAGCCCTCATGTTTGTGTTTCCTTCTGGCTCTCCCTTTTAGTTATGCTGTTATAGTTAGTCCTGCCGGAGTCTCTGCTTGCACTTTGCACTAAATATACATTCACCTATACATGTTGACTGTGACCATACCTAACTGCCATCTCTCCTTATTTTCTGTTCTCTCCTTTTCTGCTCTCTCCTCTCTCTCTCTCCCCCTCTTCTTTCCCTCTCTCTGTCTCTCTGTCGAGCTATACATGTTTCGCTCCTGAGTTGCCAGTGATCCAGACCCCTCTGCCCTCTGAAGCCGTCTAACCCATCCTGGAGTCCTGCTTCTGGTTGGAGATCTCGTCGCATGGATGCCCCGTGTGGTCTGCTTGGATTCGTATGGTGGCTGGGGATGGTTTCCATGAAGACTGTCCTGTCATCGAGTGATGCTCTGGGGACCTGTGACTTCAGTTGTTCGATAACTCAGGACCGGAATCCCCTACAGTCTACCTGAGCCTCCGGGAACAAACTGGACTCATTTTAATTTTAAAACATCTCCTGTTATACTGAACTTCCAGTCTTACACATTATTATGCTGAGCAATTCCTGCTATCCGTTATCACCCAGATGAGGATGGGTTCCCTGTTGAGTCTGGTTCCTCTCAAGGTTTCTTCCTATTACCATCTCAGGGAGTTTTTCCTTGCCACCGTCGCCCTCGGCTTGCTCATCGGGGACAATCTTGTCATTTTGATTCATATACATTGCATAAAAACTTACTTCTTTTTATTGTGTAAAGCTGCTTTGCGACAATGTCAATTGTTAAAAGCGCTATATAAATAAAATTGACTTGACTTGACTTGACAAGGTCACAAAGAATATAAATATCTTCATTGTACATCATGCATTTCAAAAAGGACTTTAAATAAAGAATATGTACTCTATGTGTACCATATCTGTGATCATTTCCTGCATGTAATTAATCACATAGTTTGCTGTCATTTTACCAATACGGTAATACACTGTTTCTTTCCAGTGTCTAAATTCTCCTCTCTTCTTACACACAATTACAATTTGAGTTGTAAATTTTCGTAATTAACATGTAGTAAAGTGTATTTTTACATTTCGCAAAATACCGCACTCATAAGGAATCTGCGTGCGAACGAGTGAGAGAGATATTTCTAACTGCACGTGCACACCTTGTGCGGAAAAAACGGAACTCGCTGCATTTTCGCGCTACCATTGGTTCAAAGCGTTAATGTTTTTGTCTGCTAACTAATGTTTTGTCTGCTTTCCGTTAAAAAAAAACATGCTGGTTGAATAAAATACATTTTAAGTCATGATTAAATTTGCCAGGGACATGAATATTGTATATATAATGTATGTTGTCATAATCCAGCCCGAAAATATTCATATCGGGCATTCATATATATATTATTTAATAACATATTATTTTTTTCTTATCACTTCCATTCATTCTAGTTAACCACACAGAAGCACGCAAACAAACACACAGTCGAGGCCAAAAGTTTTGCGAATTACATAAATATTGGAAATTGGAAAAGTTGCTGCTTAAGTTTTTATAATAGCAATTTGCATATATTCCAGAATGTTATGAAGAGTGATCAGATGAATTGCATAGGCCTTCTTTGCCATGAAAATTAACTTAATCCCCCCAAAAACCTTCCACTGCATTTCATTGCTGTCATTAAAAAACATGCTGAGATCATTTCAGTAATCGTCTTGTTAACTCAGGTGAGAATGTTGAATAGCACAAGGCTGGAGATCATTATGTCAGGTTGATTGGGTTAGAATGGCAGACTTGACATGTTAAAAGGAGGGTGATGCTTGAAATCATTGTTCTTTCATTGCTAACCATGGTGAGCTGCAAAGAAACGCGTGCAGCCATCATTGCGTTGCATAAAAATGGCTTCACAGGCAAGGATATTGTGCCTACTAAGGTTGCACCTAAATGTACAATTTATAGGATCATCAAGAACTTTAAGGAAAGAGGTTCAATTCTTGTTAAGAAGGCTTCAGGGTGTCCAAGAAAGTCCAGCAAGCGCCAGGATCATCTCCTAAAGAGGATTCAGCTGTGGGATCGCAGTGCCCCCAGTGCAGAGCTTGCTCAGGAATGGCAGCAGGCATCTGCACGCACAGTGAGGCCAAGACTTTTTGAAGATGGCCTGGTGTCAAGAAGGGCAGCAAAGAAGCCACTTCTCTCCAAAACAACATCAGGGACAGATTGATCTTCTGCAAAAAGTATGGCGAATGGACTGCTGAGGACTGGGGCAAAGACATATTCTCGGATGAAGCCTCTTTCCGATTGTTTGGGGCATCTGGAAAAAGGCTTGTCCGGAGAAGAAAAGGTGAGCGCTTCCATCAGTCCTGTGTCATGCCCACAGTACAGCATCCTGAGACCATTCATGTGTGGTGTTGCTTCTCCTCCAAGGGAGTGGGCTCACTCACAATTTTGCTCAAAAACACAGCCATGAATAAAGAATGGTACCAAAACACCCTCCAACAGCAACTTCTTCCAACAATCCAACAACAGTTTGGTGAAGAACAATGCATTTTCCAGCACGATGGAGCACCGTGCCATAAGGCAAAAGTGATAACTAAGTGGCTCAAGGACCAAACCGTTGAGATTTTGGGTCCATGGCCTGGAAACTCCCCAGATCTTAATCCCATTGAGAACTTGTGGTCAATCCTCAAGAGGCGGGTGGACTAACAAAAACCCACTAATTCTGACAAACTCCAAGAAGTGATTATGAAAGAATGTATACAAAAATAATTACTCACTCACTTGCTCACTCATTGTCTATACAGCTTTATCTTGTGTTCAGGGTCACTGGGACCTGAAGCCTATCCCAGGAGGCTTAGCACTCAAAGCAGGGTACACACTTGGTTGCCAATCCATCACAGGGCACACACATACCCTCACTCACACATGAAAAAATCAATTCAAAATATAATAAAAAAAATAAAATGAAAGAATCTGCAATTTATCTTTGAAAATAATCATAGTTGTAGTGATTGAGACCAGAGAGAGAAGAGGAGGAATAGGGGGAAAAAGAGAGGCTGTGTAGGGCAACTTTTACTCACACACACAGAAGTTTACTAATAGAGACTCTCATTCAACCAAGTGCGCATGTGCCAACACAGACACATGGCCACAGACACATGGTCTAACACACACACACACACACACACACACACACACACACACACACACACACACACACACACACACACACACACACACACAATTATTCACAATTCCGCAGCTGGAGAGAGATAAGAACAATTGGCTCAGTTGGATCATGTTATGATCTGCATCAACACATGAAGCCCATGCATGCCACTTGATACTCGCTGATACTTGGTACTCGTGTATCACGTATGACGTTTTTCAAGTCAAAATTTATTAAAACGTTTTACTTGCAAATTGTGTTACTCACAATCCAAGGTTCCACTGTATATGTTAGAACTGATGTTGACTACATGAGTGTATGCTCAGGTTCACCACACAACTTGTGTGCTTTTTCCACATATTAAGACTACCAAAAAGCCCAGGTTGCTAATGTCATTTAATGTGGACCAGATTTAGTGGCAATTGTAATGGTGCAGGTTCTTTGGCCCGTAATCCTGCACAAATGATGACAGGCCCAAACACCTGCACCACTACAATCACCTCCAAACCGGGCCCACATTAAATGTGTGTAGTGTGTGTGTGTGTGTGTGTGTGTGTGTGTGTGTGTGTGTGTGTGTGTGTGTGTGTGTGTGTGTGTGTGTGTGTGTGTGTGTGTTTTCATGTGTGTGTCATGTGTGTGCGTGTGTCATGTGTGACATGTGTCGATAAATATGGTGTCACTCAAATAAAACAAAAATGTCCCAATGACAGCAGATGCCAACGTGTCTGGTTAAGGACCCCCCCAAAAGCACTGAATGTTGGGAAAAAATGTTAAATATACCTGTAAGCAACAATGAGCGGGCTCAAGCTCCCTGCACTATCGCCACCGGGAGACATCGCACAACCTGTTTGTCTTTTCAGCGTTTTAAGACCTGCAAAAAGCCATCGCCGCCCGAGTGAACCGCACAACTTGCACTCTTCACACAATATGACGTAATAGGGCTCATATACTCTTGGGCCCTAGATATTTGTCATGTCAATTGTGTGTGTGTGTGTGTGTGCGTGTGCGTGTGTGTGTGTGTGTGTGTGTGTTTGAGTTTGCACACGTCTGCGAGTGAGAGATGCGAGTATGTGAGTGTTATCATTTGTGATGTGTGTTTAGAATAGTGGGAATTTTATGTGCTGAATTTTATGTTCCATGTATGACCTCCAAAACACACATCATGTGTCTTTGTACATGTGTGAGTGAGAGATGTGTGTGAGTGTTATGCATGCATGCCTGTGTGAGTGTTATGCATGCATGCCTGTGTGAGTCTGTGTGTGTGTGTGTGTGTGTGTGTGTGTGTGTGTGTGTGTGTGTGTGTGTGTGTCTCTGGGCCATCAGAGAGTTGAAGCGCCCACACACACATGACCAGACAATCCTCAACCACTTCACGGACAGCGGTGACATACGGTGACATGCATGTGGCCGGTGACATGCGGTGACATGCATGTGGCAGGGCATACAAACCATCACCAACAAGACATCATCCCCTGCCTGTGACATTGACGGCTCTCTTCCGGATGCGCTGAACAGTTTCTACGCTCGGTTAGACAAGCTGAACGACGTGAAAGCGAGGAAGAACTTCCTTCCTCCCAGCGACCAGGCGCTGTGTCTCACCACAGTTGATGTGTCTATGCAGTGTTCATTTTGTCAGGTATTTTCAATTTTAATCTTAGTCTTAGTCCTGGGATAAATGTCCCTGATAGTTTTTTTTTTTTTCATATTTAGTAAACCTTATCCTATTTTTATTTAGTCAAGTTTTAGTCGACTACAAGTCAGGCCATTTAGTCTAATTTTAGTCAGAGGAGCAAAGAAGTATTTTTGTCTCGTTTTAGTAAATGAAAATGTAACATTTTAGCCACAAGATTATTATTAATTAACCCTATAGTCAATTAAGTCTAGCCAAAAGCCATTTTTCAAAGTTATTCACAAAATAATATTAAGATTCTATAATAATCATTTAGATTAACGATTTTGGCATTGGTTTAACTATGAAATAAATTAAAATACATTACAACATAATTATGTTATCCTGTGGTACTAGAGAGGCTGTAAACCTGGATGAGTTTGATGCATCAAGTGTGCATGAGTTTTATGATATACCTTGATGCATCAAGTGTGTACCCTGCTTTGAGCGCTAAGCCTCCTGGGATAGGCTCCAGGTCCCCGTGACCTTGAATACAAGATAAAGCTGTATAGACAATGAGTGAGCAAGTGAGTAATTATTTTTGTATACATTCTTTCATAATCACTTCTTGGAGTTTGTCAGAATTAGTGGGTTTTTGTTAGTCCACCCGTCTCTTGAGGATTGACCACAAGTTCTCAATGGGATTAAGATCTGGGGAGTTTCCAGGCCATGGACCCAAAATCTCAACGGTTTGGTCCTTGAGCCACTTAGTTATCACTTTTGCCTTATGGCACGGTGCTCCATCGTGCTGGAAAATGCATTGTTCTTCACCAAACTGTTGTTGGATTGTTGGAAGAAGTTGCTGTTGGAGGGTGTTTTGGTACCATTCTTTATTCATGGCTGTGTTTTTGAGCAAAATTGTGAGTGAGCCCACTCCCTTGGAGGAGAAGCAACCCTACACATGAATGGTCTCAGGATGCTGTATGTGGGCATGACACCTTCTTGACACCAGGCCATCTTCAAAAAGTCTTGGCCTCACTGTGCGTGCAGATGCGCTCACACCTGCCTGCTGCCATTCCTGAGCAAGCTCTGCACTGGGGGCACTGCGATCCCACAGCTGAATCCTCTTTAGGAGACGATCCTGGCGCTTGCTGGACTTTCTTGGACACCCTGAAGGCTTCTTAACAAGAATTGAACCTCTTTCCTTAAAGTTCTTGATGATCCTATAAATTGTTCATTTAGGTGCAACCTTAGTAGCCACAATATCCTTGCCTGTGAAGCCATTTTTATGCAACGCAATGATGGCTGCACGCGTTTCTTTGCAGCTCACCATGGTTAGCAAAGAAAGAACAATGATTTCAAGCATCACCCTCCTTATAACATGTCAAGTCTGCCATTCTAACCCAATCAACCTGACATAATGATCTCCAGCCTTGTGCTATTCAGCATTCTCACTTGAGTTAACAAGACAATTACTGAAATGATCTCAGCATGTTTTTTAATGACAGCAATGAAATGCAGTGGAAAGTTTTTGGGGGGATTAAGTTAATTTTCATGGCAAAGAATGTTTTTCAACATCTATGCAAGAATGCATGAATGTGTTGGAAAGTATCATTCCTATGTTATTTTGGTTGCTCATGCTGAGATAAAGCGTTTGTCGTGTTCTTAGCGCTGTCCGAGCTCAGGAAAGTGGTTTTCAAATACAACTAATGCATGGCTATGTAAACAGATACAAAACGAGATTATATACAGTTTTCATGCTCAAAATGTGAAAAAGAATAAGAAAAAAGTTGTTTTTCAACATGTATGCAAGAATGCATGAATGTGTTGGAAAGTATCATTACTTTGACATTTTGGCTGCTGAACGAGAGAAAAAGCTTTTGCCGTGTTCTTACCGCTGTACGAGCACAGGAAAGTGGTTTTCTCATACATTTATTGTATGGTTATGTAAAAGCATACACAACGAGTTGCTATCCAGTTTTCATTCATAAAATGTCAAAAAGTACAACAAAAAAAGTGTTTCTCCACATGTGTGCTAGAATGCTTAAATGTGTTCGAAATGATCATTCCACTGACTTTTATGTTACTGTTGCTGAGATAAAGAGTTTGAAGTGTTCTTAGGGCTGTACGAGCTCAGCAAAGCGTTTTTCTAATACATTTAATGCATGGTTATGTATAAAGCTACAAAACGAGTTGATATACAGTTTTCATGCTCAAAATGTGAAAAAGAACAAGAATAAATATGTTTTTCAACATCTATGCAAGAATGCAGGAATGTGCTGGAAAGTATCATTCCTGTGTTATTTTGGTTGCTCATGCTGAGATAAAGCGTTTGACGTGTTCTTAGGGCTGTACGAGCTCAGCAAAGGGTTTTTCTAATACAACTAATGCATGGCTATTTAAACAGATGCAAAACGAGATTATTATTTGAGTTTTCATGCTCAAAATGGGAAAAAGAACAACAAAAAAAGATGTTTTTCTGCATGTATGCAAGAATGCTTGAATGTGTTGGAAAGTATCTTTCCTATGATATATTGGTTGCTGATGCTGAGAAAAAGCGTTTGCCGTGTTCTTAGCGCTGTACCACCTCAGGAAAGCGGTTTTCTTACACAACTAATGCATGGTTGTGTAAAAGATACAAATCGAGTTTATATGCTTTTTTCATACTTACAACGTGAAAAAGTACAACAAATTTGAAAAAAGTGTATTCAAACCAAGAAAATTACAATAATAATGAGTATGAATAAAAACATATTCAAATAAATTCAGAAAACAACTTTTTGTTGTTTATAGTTTCCAGTTTGATGTGTTGACATACAGATAAAAGTGCAACAATGTCAAAAATAATGTCAAAGTTGTCATTCATCATGAATGCTCAAATGTATCAACTTGTGTCCAGTCCTTTGCTGGTGATGTCAAGTCAAGTCAAGTCAAGTCAATTTTATTTATATAGCGCTTTTAACAATTGACATTGTCGCAAAGCAGCTTTACACAATAAAAAGAAGTAAGTTTTTATGCAATGTATATGAATCAAAATGACAAGATTGTCCCCGATGAGCAAGCCGAGGGCGACGGTGGCAAGGAAAAACTCCCTGAGATGGTAATAGGAAGAAACCTTGAGAGGAACCAGACTCAACAGGGAACCCATCCTCATCTGGGTGATAACGGATAGCAGGAATTGCTCAGCATAATAATGTGTAAGACTGGAAGTTCAGTATAACAGGAGATGTTTTAAAATTAAAATGAGTCCAGTTTGTTCCCGGAGGCTCAGGTAGACTGTAGGGGATTACTGTCCTGAGTTATCGAACAACTGAAGTCACAGGTCCCCAGAGCATCACTCGATGACAGGACAGACATGTGCAAACTATGTATTTCTGAAGTTAATGCTATATAAAATTCCCCAGTAAGACAAGCTCGAATTGATTACGTCTTTGCCATTTGTCCACACAGCCTGTCCACAATACTGATTAAATAATTTATTAATTAATGGATAATGCAGTTATGCCCTGCCTCCTCGTAAAACACAGAGATGCCAGAGCAAAGTGGGGAAAAAAGATTTTATTGTCCCGGGACCCGACTGAGGCCTTTTTGAAACCCTCCTGATTTAGTACACAGTCAAGTAAAACTACGTTCCTCCAGGACCAAAGTCCTACATACAACATAAATTAACAACATAATTGAACAAAAAACAACTAGCTAACTAAGCAACCTATGCATGCTAACTAGCTGAGACAAGACAGATTGACTTTTTTAAGTTGAAAGTGGTAAGGATCGGTGGTGGAAGCCCAGCCTTCTCAGGAGAAGATGGTTTTGGGCTTTCTTGTGCAAGGAGCTGGTGTTGAGTGACCTAGTGAGGTTCTCCTCCAGGTGGTTAACCTGGAATTTGGTGCTGTGTCCACAGAGGAGCCGTTGATGTTCAGTGGAGAGTGGTCGCTCTGTGTCCTCCTGAAGTCAACAACAATGTGCTTCGTTTTAGCAATGTTCAGATAAAGGTTGTTGTCCCTGTCCATTAGCCTCTGTTCTTTCTCTTTGTATGCTGACTCATCATTTGTGCTGCTAAGACCCACCACGGTCGTGTTATCAGCAAACTTGATGATGTGGTGTGTCGCTACACAGTCGTAAGTCAGCAGTGTGAACAGCAGCGGACTGCGCCACAGTACTGAGGGGTTCTGATCAGAAAGCCTATGATCGAGTTACAGAGGGAGATGTTTAGGCCCAACAGGCTCAGCAATCGGATGTTCAGGTGTTGTGCCATGTTTGTATTGAATGCTGAACTGAAATCTGCAGTGGGTCTACTGAGGAGGGCAGCAGGGTCTTGATATGTCTCATGACGAGCAGCTGGCAAGTATACCATGATTCATTGTGAGTCCAACAGGACGGTGGTCATTGAGACAGGAGACAGAAAACTGATGATGGTGGTAGAACTACAGCTCAGTCCTAGCTCAGAGAGATATTGATGTTGGTGAGAACATCTGTCATCTATTTAACACGTTCTCTGAGCCCCCTGCCAGGGATATTGTCAGGTCCATCAGCTTTATGTTGGTTGACATTGCGTCAGTGTTAATTTCGTTAACGAATATATGATGAAAAACAATCGTTGAAATTTCTTCCTGCGAAGAACTGTCAGGTGTACACTTGAACCCAAATTACACGCTCAGTCATTCACCATCACAGCAGTATTACTTGAGAGAATAGATGATATTTGGGCCCATTTTTATGAGGCGCCATATACGCCTTAAATCATACTTCACTCCAACACACACAAAAACTATGTGCACGGAAAGTTTGTGTGTGCGTTTCGTGTGTGTGCATGCATTTCATATGTAGTTGTTTGAGCAGTTAGTAATATATATGTTTGTATGTGTGACTGTATGTGACTTCATATATGTGTATGCCAGTGTTTCATCTGTGTGTGTGTGTGTGTGTGTGTGTGTGTGTGTGTGTGTGTGTGTGT
Source organism: Clarias fuscus (assembly GCA_030347435.1). Lineage (NCBI taxonomy): Eukaryota > Metazoa > Chordata > Actinopteri > Siluriformes > Clariidae > Clarias > Clarias fuscus. The sequence goes on along the minus strand of CM059204.1, from coordinate 14,528,317 downwards.
GTGTGTGTGTGTGTGTGTGTGTGTGAAATTAAATAAAAAAGTGTATAAAATATTTTATTTTATAGTTAAACCAATGCCAAAATCGTTAATCTAAATGATTAATGTAGAATCTTAATATTATTTTGTGAATAACTTAATTGACTGTAGGGTTAATTAATAATAATCTTGTGGCTAAAATGTTACATTTTCATTTACTAAAACGAGACAAAAATACTTATTTGCTCCTCTGACTAAAATTAGGTGTAGTCGACTAAAACTTGACTAAATTAAAATAGGATAAGGTTTACTAAATATGAAAAAAAAAAACTATCAGGGACATTTATCCCAGGACTAAGACTAAGATTAAAATTGAAAATACCTGACAAAATGAACACTGCATAGACACATCAACTGTGGTGAGACACAGCGCCTGGCCGTCGTTCGGCTTGTCGAACCGAGCGTAGAAACTGTTCAGCGCATCCGGAAGAGAGCCGTCTTCCATCATCACAGGCAGGTGATGATGTCTTGTTGGTGATGGTTTGTATGCCCTGCCACATGCATGTTACCAGCCACATGCATGTCACCAGCCACATGCATGTCATCGTATGTCACCGCTGTCCGTGAAGTCATTGAGGATTCTCTGGTCATGTGTGTGTGGGCGCTTC